>CAUYQU010070477.1:0-29390 GCA_963574635.1 Cheracebus regulus | reverse complement strand
AAAAAAAAAATAAAAAAAAAAAAAAAAATTCCCCAGGAACGTTAGTACATGCCTTTAATCCCAGCTATTCCGGAGGCTGTGGCATAAGTATCGCTTAAACCTGGAGATGTCATGTTTGCTGTGAGCTTACATCGCATTGTTGCACCCCACCCTGGGCAACAGAGCAATACACTGTATCAAAAAAAAAAAAAAAAAAAAAAAAGGCAAGGTGCTCAAATTAGAGAAAAAGAGGTAGATATAGATACCTGGCAAAAATCATCTAAGGCCACATTAATCAGCCTGTAAATGAAAATACTTATTGAGCACCTACTATATATATGCTAGGTGCTTTACAAGTGGTCTCATATAATTATAAGAACAACATTAAAAGTGAGTGGCTTATCTTCATTTTATACATGGGGAAATTGAGTTAAGAAACCTCCTCAATGCCACAGAGATACAAAATGGGAGAGCCATTGGAACCCATGCTTTACGCTAAAATCCATTCTGACTAGGCAACATAGCATGTACATGATCCCCCCTGAAAAAAAAATAGGTAGTGAGAATGTGTTGTGTCAGTCAGAGGAACCGTCCAAGTCACTTCTGGGTCATAATGGAATTTCCAGACCAACAAAGTCCTTGGTGAGGCTAGTGAACTGGAGGAAAGAGAAAAACACGAGGGAATGGCCTGTGAAATGGCATGGGTTAAGTTTGAGGAGGGATATGTAATGTACAATGAGCCACCTAAATACACAAAATATTTATGAATTCAAGTGCTTGTAATTTAAAGAGTCGCCATATACTGAAACCAGGCACAAATTAAGTGTCGGCATCAGAATTTTTACTACTATTGGACCCATATTTAGTAGTATTATTTAAGCAACCTGAATGAAATGTAAAACTTTGAGTTTAACTGTAGTTTACTGAGTGATATCAAAGTACTTTAAAAAACCAATAGCTTGAGATAAAAGGGCATATCAGCAAATAGTCATTTAGTCAACACCAGGCTTTAACGTTTCTTTAGGATACTGAATGTTCATGGGCACAAATAAACTTTGTATACTTGGACTGAGTTTTACAATAATATGAAATATAAAGCCTTCTTAAAAATAAACCTGTCTCCCTTCCCCTATTAACAGTTCCGTTTCAAAAAATAGAACTTCCTATGATTGTACACAGCACAGGATCCTACCCCATCCTGCTTTGCACCTGCTAACTAGATCAGAGAAAACCAAAGTACTTCCAAGACATATATTTTACCTAAAAAGTTCCAGTTTAGAGCCACATATGATACAATACACTATATAAAGAATGGCCTTTTTAAGACGGAGTCTTGCTCTGTTGCCCAGAATGGAGAGCAGTGGTACAATCTCAGGTCACTGCAACCTCTGTCTCCTGGGTTCAAGAGATTCTCGTGCCTCAGCCTCCCGAGTAGCTGGGATTACAGGCATGAGCCATTATGCTCAGCTAATCTTTTTTGTATTTTTAGTAGAGACAAAGTTTTGCCACGTTGGCCAGGCTGGTCTTGAACTCCTGACCGCAAGTGATCTGCTCGCCTTGGCCTCCTAAAATGTTGGGATTACAGGCGTGAGCCACCACGCCTGGTCTTCTTTTTTTTAAATTCCTCTGTTTGAAATCAAGACTATCTTTTTGTTTAAGCCAATGTTTAAATTTCACAGACTGTCAAAGGAATTTATCTTTAAAACAATGTTGGCGATTTATCTTCTAAGAAATAATGATAGAGTTCAAAAGGATGTTGGAGCACGAATGCTTACTGAAGCATTATCTATAAGATATGGAAACAAATGTCCAACAACCTGGAATTACTGAAGTAAATTATGAAATATCCATTATATAAAATATAGTGCAGTGATTTTAAACATTTAAAAAAGTATTTGATTACTTGGAAACATGTTTATAATGTAATAAATGAAAAGAATGGGACATAGTGTTATTCTAATTTTTAAAAAGTCTCTTTTCCTAAATATAAAGTAAACATAAAATGAGCATTTTAAATTACAGTTACCTTGAATTTTTCTAATACAAATCAAAGTGATTGAAAACATCTTTAAAGTACACACTACATAAGACACTTTCCCAATAGATTAACTAATTCATACATATTGAATATTATAGCAATAGGGTGTGTCCTAGGGACAATTTTGTATCATTTTCGCCTCTGAGAAAACTCTTTGCACCGTATAATGGTAATTTTCCCTGATCTGAAACACAAGCCCCAAAATGTTAAAATGAACAGTAAGAAATTGCAAAAATGGGAACATTCAAGTAAGTTAAGAAATATAGGATAAAAGCTTGAAAATTACATTCATTTCTGAATGACAGTGTTATTTTCAGTGTCAACAGCAGAATGTCAATCTGAGTGCAACACTATGTAATTAGAGCTTATAATGTGGAACACAATTATATGAATATTCAAAACTATTAAATGACCCTTAAATTTTATTTTACAGAAAGTAAAAACTTTATATATCACACAAGACTTTATATAATATATATAAGCACATATAAGCATATATATACTCATGTGTGTGTATGAATATCACAGCTTAAGGGAATCAGACTTATATTTTCAATGAACTGGACAGAGCATGAATAGGCGATAGAGTAAGATCCTGACTGGAAAAGAAAATCCAAGTTAATAGCTTTGAGGGTGTTTATTTTTCAACTTAACTTCCCACATTTTCTGTTTTTTTGTTTGTGTGTGTTTTTTTTTTTTTTTTTTTTTGAGAAGGTGTCTCACTGGGTTGTCCAGGCTTGGAGTGCAGTGGCACAATCTCAGCTGACTGCAACCTCCACCTCCCAGGCTGGAGCAATCCTCTCACCTCAGCCTCTTGAGTAACTAGGACTATAAGCCTGCACCACCATGCTCAGCTAATTTTTTTGTATTTCAGTAGAGACAGGTTTTCACCATGTTGTCTAGGTTAGTCTCCTGGCCTCAAGTGATCTGCCCACCTTGGCCTCCCAAAGTATTGAGATGACAGATGTGAGTCACCGTGCCTGGCCATTTTCTGTGTTATCGATAGCATTCTACTTAAATGTATAGATTATCTCTTCCACTATGCAGTTTCCCAGACCTGCATGTTGTCCTCCTTTAGACTGCAATTATGAGGAGGAAAAACTTGACTTTTCATAAGGTTTTTTACATGAAACCTCCCATTATGGGCAATCACAAAACTAAAAATGAGGTGGTAAGCCAATGGACTCTAACAATTACACTAAAGACCAAAATTCTACTCAGTAGTTAGTTAAAAAGGGGAAAAAACATCACCCAATTAATGGCTTTAATGGGCTACTTTGCACAATATTTGAGGTAAGAGATAGAAGAAAGTATCACATGTAGGTTTTCATTCTATTGTTATCAGCCTATTCTTTTATTTTTCATTATAATATGTCTGGCTTTATTTTTCCTTTGCTTGTAAAAGTTGGATGGCTAGAGAACTTTTACAGACAAGGAAAAACGTGGCAAGACTTACGTGATGAGAACCCTGCCATCTCTGTAAACTCTTGTTAAAGCTTTAGTGTTTCTATGATACACTACTGCAGTACTTTGAGTTTATATAGCACCTGCCTGCATAAGAGCCAAGGCTTCACATTTCTCACTTATCCTTTCACTATGCCTGTGAAATATGTAGACTGGAAACACATGTCTTAAAAATAAGGTGAAACCCAGATATGACCACAGGAAATTTCAATGATTTACTTAAGATGATCTATCTGTCCAGGCTGCGGACGACTAAAAGACCCTAAATTCTGTGCTCAGTGCTTCTCCAATAAACAACATTACCTCATTACAAAAAAAATTTCTAAACTTTTACGAAAATGTAAGGTTTCTCATATTATAAAATCAGTGGGCTTAATGCAGCAAAAATCCCTGTTAAGGAATTATATAAATGGCACCTCTTTATTTTAAAGAACTAACATTAGTCAAAGAATAACCCACTGGTGACCACTTTCCTGAATAGTCATCAATTTGCCAACAAAGTATGTAGCTTGGTTCAATAAAATTACATCAAAGTTTGAAAAGTCAACTGATAACTGAAATAAGTCAGATTATGAATATTTGAAAAAAGAAATCCCAGCAAACCAAAAAGCTTGGGCTATCTTCTCTTTTTATAAACCAAAGCATGCATGGTGTCTGGCACATATCTCTACTCAATTAGTTATCAATATAATAATTTTAAATGACTTTCTCAAGGTCAAATTATGAGTCAATGGCAGAGCCCTTTCTAGAATCTAGTTCCTCTGAGGCCAACTTCAACATAATCAGTATTTTCATTTTCATATACTGACAATGCTTCTTCATCCCTAAAACAGTTTATACTCACTAGTATTTATCTTCCAAGTATCAAGAATAAGGCAGAATTTTATATCATTAAATTTATCCGGAATGTTTTGAAACTGCCTCACCTCTGTAACAAAAATAAATTGGCTCAAGTGTGATCAGATCTTCTCCTAAGACTGACATTTCATGATTAGACTGTTTCCATAACTTTAACCAAAGCTTTCTCATAACCAAAATCAGCTCGTCATGACCACTGGTATATAAAAGAGCTTCCAACATTGTAATGTATCCAAAAAGCCTTGAAACCTCCAACACAGTGAATATACATAATGTGGTATATCACTCTCTAGAATAATACATACTCAAAACATGACCCATCTGATTTCTTCTAAATGACTTTTATTATTTTCAGAGCTCAAAAATTTTGCCTTCTGGATCATTCTTCACCAAAAGGAAAATTGTCATATGAGCAAAGACGACATGATTCTACAAACAGTTACCCCATGTTGTCATGTATTGAGAGAGATTCATTTTCAAATTTTATTTTATACCAGCTACTTTCGGAATCTGTACCAAACAGCAAAACAGAAACAGTTCGGCTTATACATTCCACATGGATTATGTTAGATCAAATACAGTAGCAAACTCATGAATTTATCATATGTGCTAAGAACACTGTCAGTACATTTCATGAAAATCCAAGTAGAAATAATGCCTAAAACAGAATATAAGATAATGGCAAGTGGACTTTCTTCTTGTGCCCTCTTAGCATCACCAAAAAGAATCACTTTGGTGCTCAAGCACCATGGCCAAGCTGCCCTTTTCTTTTCAGTAACAGGATTCTGTTCGCCTGGGAGAAAAATCTCACTGAGTTTCTGACAGTGCCTTGGATACTGACATTCTGCCATTATAAATAGTCACAGTCAAAGTCTAATGTGCATGTAACCATTTGTAGAAGAGGCTTAATCTCACTCAAATTATTACTCACTAGTTTTAATTAATACTTCTACCCAAAATGCCATAAGCCTAGCCATTTTTATCAATTAAATCGAAATGGTTACATCAGACTAGAGACTTTGGACTTCAACACTGAATCGTCTGTATTAAGGCAAAGCGCAATTTATTTATTAATAGCTCACCACCCCAGGTAAAGCAGGGGGTTGCTATCGGCTAGATCTAACAGTAGAAATTAAGAATTTGATTCCCAGTCCCCTAATTTTAATAAAAATTTGGGCTCATTATATCATGCCACCAAAAAAGGAAGTCAGCAATATTGGGGATGGTGTTCAATGAGTGGGCATCACAAGAGAATGAAATGCTGTGGACTGGAGCCTAGCGATGATTCTGTTTGTTAGCGATGGTTCTCATTGAACACCACTTAAAAAAGAACTTACCCCCTTACCATTTTAACCTAGTTGAGTGGTAATAAATCCCCTTTTTTGAGGTCAAACATTTGTTATTTCAATCTAAAATTATCACCTCACTTCCGCTAGAGGGGCCTATCTACCAGTGTAGTTAACTCTAGTAACTCAGGTGCACCTTAAATCCATTTTCAGCTAATCTGTGCCGCAAGGCTAGCCTTGGGGTCAGAACTATGGGCTTTAAGGTTGTTCTAGTTTTCAGGCTCAGAAACAAGAAAAGAAACAGCAAGAAAATGGAGTGCTCCAGTCATTCAGAGGCTGCTGCAGGAGACGAAGGTTTTTGGATAAAGAATACAAAGTCAAAATCTCTTAAATATCTTCTGCACTAGTTGTTTTCAAGGCTGAATATGCATCAACCAAGTCCTTTTTCTTTTCTTTTCTGTTTTTTTTTTTTTTTTTTCGGAGAAGCAAAGCTTTTAAACTCCAGACCTCAGAGGCTCCTCTCCCTCTTCTATACTCTGTAATCTATAATCTGAATAGCCAAATTGCCACGTTTTCCCAGCAGCAACCTTAACTTGGGCCACGTGGGCGAGTATAGGTCAATATGAGAACGTTGTTTCAGTGCCCTCTCATTATTCTACCACACCACTGCCAGGCAAAAACTCAACCAACTCGATGTATCAAATTTACTATCCACTGTTCTTGTGCATGATTTCTAATCCAATTAATTCATAACCACAAATAACTGATGGCTAATTTTAGTCAAGAGGCTATCTACTACCTTTAGGTAGATGCCTAAAATAGAGAACAATTCAATTAAAATATAGGCCAGACCAAGGAATATGAACAGAACCTTACTTTTTTACACTATTTTGTGGGATATGGCTTCAAAGCTAGCATTCAGGGACAAAAACGGGGCATGACTAAAAGGATGACTTCCCTAGGAAATTAGTAAGGTGTTTTTTAAGTTTAGAAAAACCATGAGATTGAAGAACGAGGAGATACATGTCCCAACTCATATATATTTTAAGCCCTGATTTTAAAAACAGCTCCTGTTTTTATTTTGGATTAAAGCCGAGCACCAAATTCCCTTTCTGGTCCTCTCATCCAAATCCTAGTAGACTTCCTTGATTAGAAGCTAGTTCACACTCCTCCCCACCTTTTTTCAAATGTAGAGGTGGTTTTTGGAATACGGGCCTCAGCCATTACATTCCAGCTTTAAAGTCAAAAGCCGTCATGTGACCATCACATCAGAGACTTGGGGCACGTGATTTCAATTGGTATGTGTGGGGCTGCAGCCACTTAGCTGTAATTCACCATAAACTGCATCTCCAGGATCAAGTTTAGGCTCCCCAATCCACTGTGACATCCAACGAAGTGGAGTAAGTGCTTGCCCCTCAATAGTTTTTTACTTTCCCCTACATTTTCTACCTACTGTTAGCCAGGCTCCCTTCCCTCCTCTCCATCCCTCTTAACAGGCCGGGCGCCCCCAACAACCGGTCAGGAGGATGCTAATAGGCGAGGCTCTCCAACCCACTTAGTTCCAAGCTCAACCCTCTGCACCATTGGGGATATCGTGCAGCTCAGGTAAGAGGCAAGAAGCATCGCGTAAAGCAAGAGTCAAATGCCATTAAACCCACTCCACCTCCCGGGCAGGGATCATCTCGCGTCCCGGAGCCCGGCGGTCAGAACCGCCAGCACACTGAAACAGCGACGGCCGCAGTAGCAACTTTGGGACTGGCGAGAAGCCAGGGCGGGGGTGGTCAGCGTCCCGGGGCCTCTCATTAGAGCGCTTAAGTACTGCAGGTAGAGAAAAGTAAACACAGGCAAGTGCAGCTGTGCGGGGAAAGGCGGGGAATATTACCTCCCTCCCGTCGCCCCTCCAGTTGAGCCGCCCTGAGAGTCGGGAGAGGTCCGGGGCTGCCGCACGCAGCCGGGACCGCGCGCCCTGAGCCGCAGAGCCAAAGGAGCTGAGAAAAGGACAGAGAGTGCGGGACGGGGGAGAATGCAAAGGTACTGCCCTACTAGCCCAGAGATGTTCTGCTACTGAAAGAAAAAAAAAAGTGCTTACTCATAGGGAGACGAGGTGCGCTCGCGACGCTCTCGCTAAAGGCAAGGGAGGGAAGCAGGCGGAAGGCAAGCCACCCAAGCCTCGTTCCTTCCCTCGGCCACAGTCCCCGCTCTCCAGAGCCCCAGGGTCGCCTTAAGCCCGCCAGGTCACCCGAGGCGGGTTTGTGGGGGCTGGCGTAGTGGCAGGCTGCTGGCTCCGGGATTTCCTGTGCTCGGGCGGGAGGAGAGGGGGGATGGCAGTAGCTGGAGAAGGACGACAGAGGGAAGTTATGCGCTCCGTTTCCACTTCGGGGCCTCAGTCGCGGAGGAGGATCAGGGAAAGGGTTGGCGTCTAGGACTCGAGCCCAAGATTGGCAACAAGTTAAGAGCAACTAGTAAGAAAGCACCACTTATTACAGTGAAGAGCAGAAAACGTGTTTGCGGCGGGTTCTTGTAGGGAAACTCCCCGTCACTCACACCCATTTCGGTAGCGAACGATCCCCCGGGCGCCCAAGGGCTCCAGCTGAAATTTCTCCGACCTTCCTCCCCCCCATCCCCGCCCCGAGGGCGAGGCACGTTCCTGCTGAGCTTAACGGAGATGCTCTCCCCGGGACCCACTCTTCCCACGCCCAGGAAACCCGCTCCCCTAGTGCCTGCCGCTGCCTACAAAGCACTTACGTAAAGTCGCAGAGTCCAAGGTCTGGCCCGACTGCCGCCGACCAACACACTCAGACAACTTCTGCCCCTCGGAATCGTTGCGGCTGCGGTTCTAAAGCCGGCGCTCCCTCCCCTCCTGCCGGCCCCCTCCGCCCCTCGGCCGCCGCGATTGGCTCCGGTGGTGGTAGCAGTCGGCCTGGGAACCAGAAAGGGGATTGGGCCACGAGCCTGTCACATCAACTGGGTGGGGATCCGGGAAAATAGGCACGAGGATGGGCACCCAGGAGGGATAGGGACTGTAACTCTGCAGCAAGGAGAGGAGAATGTTCCGCAGCGCCTGAGTCTCCCGTTCCTACTTGGGGTAAGAAGAGGTTTGAAGTTTAAAGTGCCTGGCTCGGAATACATATTCACAAAATCTTGTGGGATTAATAAAAAGATGAAAAAGTTGGGAAAGAGAATTTGAATGCCACCTATATAAAGTCTATGGGGGAGGGGGTACGGTTTCTCCCAGAATCGTGAGAAGAATCACGGCTTGTTGGGGGACATTCCCAGTTACAGCTGCAACAATCAGTCCAGGTGCCAACCGGCGCAAGGAAAACATCAGCAATCATTCCTTCCCTTAATAAGTCAAGGGAGAAGAATATGGGCAGGGCAGGACCCTTAAGCCTTTGGCCTCATGCCAAGCAAATTGTTAGCCCACATCACCTGTCTGGTATGTTTGTCCATGCGGAGAGAGGTGAGAGGAGGTGGTTGGAAGTACCTTGGTTCCACTCTTTTGACCTGAAATGGGTATCAATTCTCATCAGTCTCTTTACACCAGAGAAAACTTGTAGACGTGTTACTGTTCCCCAGAGTGCCATTTCTTCTCCTTCTCGGCCCAGGAGATGGCTTCCAAGTCTTAGCCGACCTCTTTCATTAATGCACGTGGAGGTTATCTGCATTCCAAACCTATGGCTCATCGTAGATCCAAAATCAACTCCTAGAGCCACAGTTTGAGAGATTCTGCAGGGTCAGGTCAAGAGACTGACTTGTGGGATTGCTGCAGAAGAAAAAGTCTAAGCCCTTTTATGTTCCAGTCATAACCATTTTGTTCAGGAAATATGTGCTTGGAAAGTTCTGTCAACATTTAAAATTAGTTCAATTAAGTTGCATTTTACATATGCCAGGAAAAAATGCTAAGAGAGGCTTTAAATTTGAATGCTCTTGAAAAGGAACCCCTATTTCATTTGCCATTATAAAGTTCCTTAGAGAAATTAATCTGTAGTGAGTGCCAAGGCTTCTTAAAAGGGAAGGACTTGGGGAGTTCATATATTGCCTAAAGGCTAGACTCGCAGAAGACTTGGCACTAGGAAAAAGCCTTGTTAAATATTAATTAATGATAACCAACTGGAAGAACTTATGAAAGGCACAGGAAGGTGAAAAAGGAATGAGAGGGCAATCATGCTTTCACAAACATTGAATTTCTGTTATGGGAGATTTTCTACTGGTTCAGGTTTTACTCAGCACAAAAATAGTGATTTCAATATGTTGGCGTTGGATTGAACATGGAGTCAGTGCGTTGCTACACACATTTACAGTAAGCTCCCAAATGAGATTTCTAGCATTCAGTAATTTGCCCAAGGTTTGGTATGACTTCTGGAATTCTTTACAAAAATTTTCGAGATACAGGAAATAGGCTCCTTCAGTTTTCTACCTTTTATGGTGTCTGTCAGTCACCACCGAAGAGCTTCCACCTGCTCTTAAACTGAAAATTACAGACTGAGCAATAGGATGAAGGGACTCTTTAAGCTAAATTTTCCAGTGCGGATATATTTGGCTCCATTACATTGTATTCAATTTTAGTTTATTTTTCAAAATCTAGAATTTTAAAGTAAAAATATTAAGAATCCTATGTATATGCTATTTACAGTTCCAGTTTTTTATTCAAAAAAGCTTACATGGGGCTGGATGGGGTGACTCATGCCTGTAATTCCAGCACTTTGGGAGGCTGTGCAGTGGGAAGATTGTATGAGGCCAGGAGTTCAAGACTAGCCTGGACCACATAGCAAGACCTCATCTCTACAAAAAAAAAAAAAAAAAAAAAAAATCTGTAAAAAGCTAAATAGAAACACTATACTTTAATAAAAGTCCTCATTCACCACTAACACTGAGAATGTCAGAATTCAGTCAAGAAATGTCATTTTAATTGAAATGTAATAGTCCATAGTTTCAAAGCAGCAGAGTACCTAGCTGATGGCATTACTTCTCATTGCCTCAGTAACTTTCCAACAGATAAAACACGCTCTAAACACAGAAGCATCTATTGGGATGCTAGCTGAGATTCCTGTTTAACAAGCTCCACTGTATATCCACTATATATAAGTACAAATGAAAACCATTTTCATTCCTGGGAAGTGTTAAAAGAAAAACTTGAGACAAATTAAATTTAACATAGTTTAATTGAGCCATGAACGATGGGGCAGCCACCCAGAACCAGACTAGTGCAGAAAGACTCTGGTTCTGCCACATGGTCAGGGAGAATTTGTGAACAGAAAAAGAAAGGTGACGTACAGAAAATCGAAGTAAGGTACAGAAACAGCTGTATTGGTTAGAGCTTGGCATTTGCCTTATTTGAACTTGTTTTGAACAGTTGGCTGCCTTTCATTGGCCAAAATTCAGTAATTTGTACAAGAGAGTGTTATAGTGTTTTTACACGTCTGTTTAGGTTACAGTTCACTATGTATGGAAATATCTTTAGGCTGAACTTACGTAAGCAGCTTAGGCTAAACTTTTTTTTTTTTTTTTTTTGGAGGCAGGGTCTCGCTCTGTCACCCAGGCTGGAGTGCAGTGGCATGATCATGGCTCACTGAAGCCTCAGTTTCCCAGGCTCAAGTATCTCCCACTTCAGGCTCCCAAGTAACTGGGACTACAGGCTCCTGCCACCATACCTATATATATATATTTTTTTTGTAGTAGACATGGGATTTTGCCATGTTGGCCAGGCTGGTCTCAAACTTCTGACCTCAAGTGATCTACCCGTCTCCCAAAGTGCTGGGATTACAGGCATGAGCCACCACGCCTGGCCAGGTTACAGTAATTTTGACAGTTACTTTAGTTAGAGCCATAATAGTCCCTCCCTCAGTGAGATTTACATAATTAATTGGCACATATCACATTTTGCTTTTAAGGAAGTATTATTAATAACATGCCCGTAACTTATAGAAAATTTAAGGTAGTTGAGTGCACTAGCTCAGGTATACAACTTGACATTATCATTTTGTGTGTCTGGGATATAAAGCATTCTTTTTGGTGAAATATTCAACCTCAACCTTCATCAGAATATAATTTTAAATATTGGAGGTTTCCTATGAGAAAAGTCTTAAACATATACAAGTGACCCTTCAGAATAAATTGTAGTGCACATTTCAAAATTTATAAGGGTTATCATAATTCTCCACAGCACTGGCCAGGCTTCTAAAGAAACAGTCATGTCCAGTCTATTGTGTTTAATTGATTTCTGATTATGTGAGGCCAGATTTTGGTGAATTTAAGAGTGTCTACCTGCAGTGTGTGTGTGTGTGTGTGTGTGTGTGTGTGTGTGTGTGTGTGAGAGAGAGAGAGAGAGAGAGAGAGACAGAGACAGAGAATATAAACAGATTTGTAAATGCTATAATTATTTATTCTTCCAAGAATGCTTATAGTTAAATATTTGGGTCCCTGTCCACTAAGTATGCAAAATATGACTTTAAAAAGAGATTGATAGTGTGACACCATGGATGAACCTTGAAAACATTATGCTAAGTGAAAGAGGCCAGTAACAAAAGAGCACAGATTGTATGATTCCATTTATATAAAATGTACAAAAGGGGAAAATATGGTCCATAGATTAGTAGTTGCCTAGGATTGGGGGATGGGCAATTGGAGGGAAGTGAGGAGGGACTGCTAATGAGGTTCCTTTTGGGGGTAATGAAAATATTCTAAAATAGATTGTAGTGATGGTTGCATAACGATATGAATAAATTTAAAACTATTGAATTATACAATTTTAATTGGTGAACTATATGGTATGCGGATTAGGTCTGTTAAAAGAAATACTTTAGGCAAGTTAAAATTAACAGAATTTAACTGAGCAAGCTAAAAAAAAAAAGTTTTAAGAACTAGGCAGCCCCCAGAATCAGAACAGATTCAGGGATTCTGGGGCTGCCCCATGGTTGGAGAAGATTTATGGACAGAAACAGGAAAATGACATACAGAAAACAGAAGTGAGTACAGAAACAGCTGGGCCTTTGCCTTATTTGAGCAGGGTTTGAATAGCTGGCTGCCTGTGAGTGGTTGTTGAAGTATGGCCACTGTGATTGGCTGAGACTCAGCTATTGTTATAGAAGCCTACTCCTAAATTAGGTTTTCATTTTGTTTACCTACCAAGTTAGGTTGCAGTTTATACCTAAGAATTCGAGTATACAAGTACAAAGGCTTTCTCAGGCCAAATTTTAGTTTGATTTAACAGATTTCTGTATAGCTGCTGTTCAAAAAGAGAAGGAGATTGACAGAATTAGGTTATTAAGCACAAGGAAAACCATACTAATGAGGATATGACATGAAAGGATCTGTAATTGCAAGGAAGAAACTAAACTCATAGCAATCAAAAGTGCCTTGGGAGATAAAGTCATCCACTTCTTGGTTACCATGATCCCTTTTTTGTCACTGTCACAGAAAGAACATAATGCTTTCATTTACCACAAAAGAGATGTAAATTAAACATTACAAAAAAACATTTAAATCAGCCAGAAACAGAACCTAGGCAATAAAAGGTAATATAGAGCTTTTTTGATACTTTTAAAAAGGTTTGAATTACCATATGACTAAATCGGTTGAGGTATTTAAATCATGCCACCGTTTTCATAAATACTTGCAGTTATGAAGATAACTGGACATTTGGTCTAAGTGACCAAGAAGTGCCTTAGGAAGTGTCACAGAAGGTTTGAGGATAAGAAGTTTCAGTATGAATCAACATACATCTCTTCGATAATTCAGAACCAATAATGTTTTCACTGGTTTGTTTATCAATCCCATAGAGTCACCTGAACAAGGGTAAAAATAGAATGTAAAGTTATTCATTCAGGGAGGCACTCCCTTTCATACGCTGAGCGAGATTATCATAGCATAAATCGCATTTGGTGGTTGAAATAGAGTAGGTCTATCACTATGTTTAATTAAGGCTTTATAAAAAGTTGTAAATATTTGGGAGTCCTCTGGAAAGGACACCACGTGAAATGAGATCATATGCCTAACATTATCCTAAGTCAGAAGTTACCAAGCTTTGCTTGTAAAGGGCCAGATAGTAAATATTTTTGCATATGAGCCATATAGTGCCTATTGCAATTGCTCAACTCTGCTGTTGTACTACGGAAGCAACCATAAAAAATAAATAAACAGGTTGGGTGCGGTGGCTCAGGCTTGTAATCCCAGCACTGTGGGAGGCCAGGGCGAATGGATCACCTGAAGTCAGGCGTTTGAGACCAGCCTGGCCAACATGGCAAAACCCCGTCTCTACTAAAAATACAAAAATTAGCAGGGCATGGTGGCGTGCACCTGTAATCTCAGCTACTCAGGAGGCTGAGGCAGGAGAATCACTTGAACCTGGAGGTGGAGGTTGTAGTGAGCTGAGATCTTGCCACTGCACTCCAGTCTGGGCAATGGAGCAAGATTCCATCTCAAATAAACAAACAGCCGAGTGTGGTGGTTCATGCCTATAATCCCAGCACTTTGAGTGGCAGAGGCAGGCGGATCATTTGAGGCCAAGAGTTCGAGATCAGCCTGAGTAACATCGTGAAAACCTGTCTTTACTGCAAATACAAAAAAATTAGCTGGGCCTGGTGGCTTGCACCTGGAGTCTCAGCTATTCAGGAGGCTGTGGCACGAGAATAGCTTGAACCCAGGAAGCAGAGGTTGCAGTGAGCCAAGATTGCACCACTGAACTCCAGCCTGGGCGACAGAGCAAGACTCTGCCTCAAAAATAAATAAATATAAAATAAAAATAAAATAATTAGCCAGGCATGGTGGCACGTGCCTGTAGTTCCAGTTACTTGGAAGGCTGAGGCATGAGAATCACTTGAACCCGGAATGTCGAGTTTGCAGTGAGCAGCAGCCTGGGTGATAGAGCCAGACTCCGTCTCAAATAAATTAAAAAATAAATAAACAAATGGGCATGGTGGTGTGTCAATAAAACTTACAAGAACAGACAACAACAGTTTGGGTCGTCAGGCTATAGTTTGTTGACCCCTGTATAGATTACTGTGCTTGCTCCAGTGTGATCTTGGCATCTGGATGGAGCTGCATTCTCAAAGAGGTATTTTACTAGGAGTTGGTTTATGACTGATGATATGAAACAGATTGAATTAGAAATTAGCACTCTTTTATTATTACAATCTTAGGTCTTCACAATCTTTAATACCAAGCAGCTGATGGGATGGCTGTCTACTCCCTTTTCATTTTCACCTTTCAAATTTGAATGTAATCACAATGGCCAAATTCGTGAGTGGGAGGGAGCTACTGCTTATTGAGCTCCTTATCTGTGTAGGCCTTGTACTGAGAACTTTATATACATGATCTCATTTAATGTTAATAACTATCTCATTCACAAAAGCATTATTTTTCCCATTTTCAGGTGAGAAAACTAAGATTTAAGGAGTAAGTAACTTTTGCCCAAGATCGTTTTGCTAATAATGCAGGAGCTGGGATGTGTGAGTGTGTGGGATGATTCCATCTCTTGTCTGACTCTACAGTTTGTGATTAGAACCAATGGATTTTACTGGAAGCATTCACTGTACTTCTATCTAAAAAAAATAAGGCAAAGGAACAGTATTAATGATTGTACCTTTCTTCTCACTTCCTTGAAAAAATTGTTAGCTCGCTGGTCTGAATGTTTATGTCTCCCCAAAATTCATATGCTGAAACCTAATTACCTAGATGATGGCATTAGAAGATATTGTATTAGAAGATATGGTATGAGAAAATATTTGAAGACGGTATTTGAAGACAGACATAATGTATCCAATTTTTGCTTTTTTTTTAAGACAGAGTTTTTTGCTCTGTTGTCCAGGCTGGCGTAGAGGGGCGCACCTCAGCTCACTGCAGCCTCCGCCTCCTGGTTTCAAGCGATTCTCCTGCCTCAGCCTCCTGAGTAGCTGGGATTATAGACATGCACTACCATGTCCGGCTAATTTTTGTTTTTCTTTTGGTAGAGATGGGTTTCACCATGTTGTCCAGGCTGGTCTTGAAATCGTGATCCACCACCTTGGCCTCTCAAAGTGCTAGGATTACAGGCATGTGCTACCAAACCTGTAATAATTCTTTTTTTTTTTTTTTTTTTTTTTTTTTTTGGTATTTTTAATAGAAACAGGGTTTTGCCATGTCACCAGGCTGGTCTTGAACTCCTGACCTCAAGTGATCCGCCTGCCTCAGCCTCCCAAAGTGCTGGGATTACAGATGTGAGCCACCATGACTGGCCAGTTTATCCAGTTTTTAAAGAAAATACATGATTATAGCCCAACTTATCCTACCTGATAAACTCTGAATTATGGGTCACATAAACTATTTTAGAGGGGTAGTTTTAAGCAAATTAAATTTATTCTAAATTTAATGTGTTATAAAAAGAAAAATACCCAAAGGATATGGCTGACATTTCATTCAGTTTTACTTAATATAGGGTCTTTTGAAGCATTGAATTTTAAAAGTAAAATAATTTGATAATTAAAACCATGGGATGGTTGTATTAGAAGGATCATTATAGACCACTCCCCTCACAGTACAAATGAATAAAACTGAGGCCTTCCGCAGCAAAATGACTTGCCCTAATCTTTTGTTTTTTCAAGTCCTTTTATAAAGTTACTTTAACAGGTGGCATTTTGAGGATTATAATTTTCCTTTTATATATTTCCATTTTAAGTGTGGCTTTGCAAATATGCTATATAATGATGCACTTGAGAGACATTTCCATAACTGACACCATGTAGTAGGGTGGAGTCCTTTTCAGCTGTCGGTTTTCTACAGAAGTGAAGTTGACAATAGGGTACTGGCTTAGGTCAAATAGCAGGTAGGGTATAAGTGTCTTTCCAAAGTCTTGCACCTATGCAGAAGTATAGGGCCAGCACTGGACTGACCAAGGTCAGGAACCTTGTCAACCAAAGGAAATGAAAAAAGCAAGCTTTAAGGATCTAGTCCAAGATAAGGGGTTGATAAGGAAGCAAGGTAAGGCAAAGAAAATCTGAATAGCACCTCAGTGGAGAGATGATTTGTTAGTTTTGAGACAGTGCCCCAGACAGATCACAGAATGCAAAGATTCTTTGAGTTGCCCCTTGAATCTGCTCTCTAATTAATAACTCTGATTCTGAGAGACATGAAAGTCACTATATTATTCTTTGGGAAGCTGGAGTAAATTATTCACATCATTAGGGACAATTCAGTGTCTGCAAAGAGGTCCCTTGTCAGGTCATTCTGCCACACAATGGAAAGACTTCATTTGCTTTGCTTCTTTAAGTCTTTTTTCTCCCTTACCTGATCTTTGAACATACAATATTCTTTTTTTTTTTCTGTTAAAGGAACAGATCCTTTATTTTATCTTCATCAAATCTGATAAATAAATTGCAGCATTTAAAAAATCCTTTCCAATTTCTGTTTTACCTTGATCGAAGCAAGTACTGCTCATTAAAATGGCATAATCACTCTGGATTCTTGTGAATTTCAGCTTTTACAGAGCAGAAATCCCACAAAGAAGAGATGCATAGGTAACAGATTGCAAAGGGCTGGCAATACTTCCTTTAAATCTGAATATAAAGACCAGCCTCTCCTAGCTCCCAGCAACATATGCTTATGTATTGGAGTTACCCAGATGCACAGAATGGATGTGCAAGATGAGAAACAGTTGTTAAGCATTCTTTCTTCTTTTGAATTTGTCTTGCAATATTTAAAATAGTAATATGTATCATTCTTTTCACCAGAAATGATTCAAAACATAAAGGTCTTTCCTATGTCTTGTTTTCCATTTTGAACTAAATACATTGTTTTTCAATCAATACCTTCGTTAACATTTATATCTACCCTTTTTTTTTTTTTTTTTTTTGTGGAGCAAGGAAAATGCTCTGAAGATTTGGAACAGCTCAGCCTCCAAAGTGCAGGTCAGAAAATTGGGCTACTTGATGCTTATCAGTAGTACTGTAATTTTTTCCAGACGCCTTATAGCATTTTACAAATAATTAGAAATGCAAATTTCATTTCTAAAAGGGAAACTGATATATAATTTTTAACAATGTGTATGAAAGCATAAAGTATATAAATTCAAGAAATACAGTTTTTAAAAAATTGTTTGAAAGTCATATAAAATGAAAGTGCTATGCTCATAGCTAATTTCTATATTTTCACTTATTCCTATTAGAAACCATTAAATTAATTGTAATCTTTGGTACTCCATGGAAACTATTTGCTTAAGCATTAACATCTACAAATTTAAAACCAACATCTTAAATCTCAGTGCAAGGTACAATTCTTTTCCAGGATCCCTAAAATAGGTCATTTCAATTACTGCCCTGAAGGCTTTATAGAAATACCAGGAGGCCAGTAGGTGGCTCACGCCTGTAATCCCAACACTTTGGGAGGTGAGGGGGAAGATCTCTTGAAGCAGCTTGGAGTTCAAAACCAGCCTGGTCAGGAAAGTGAGACCCCTGTGTCTACAAAAAATTTAAAAAAAATAGCAGGGCATGGTGGTGCACACCTGCAGTCCCAGCTACTCAGGAGGCTGACACAGGAGGATCCTGCAAGCCTAGAAGTTGGAGGCTACAGTGAACTGTCATTGAGCCACTGCACTCCAACCTGGGTGACAAAGGAACACCCCCTTTCTCCCTTCCTCCCTTCCCCCTTCTTTCCTTCTTCCCTCCCTTCCCCTCCCATTCCTTCCTTTTTTGAGACAGAGTCTCACTCTGTGGCTCAGGCTGGAGTACAGTGGTGCTATTTTGGCTCACTGCCACCTCTGCCTCCTGGCTTTAAGCGATTCTTGTGCCTCAGCCTCCCCAGTAGCCAGGATTGCAGTCTTCTGCCACCACCGCAGGCTAACTTTTGTATTTTTAGTAGAGATGCGGTTTCACCATGTTGGCCAGGCTGGTCTGAAACTCCTGGCTCCAGTGATCTACCCACCTCAGTCTTTCAAAATGTTAGGATTACAGGTGCGAGTTGCTGTGCCCAGCCTGAGATTCATTCTTAAAATAAAAAAAAAGGAATACCATGAAACGACTGTTGGTTTGTACTGCTCAACAATTCAATCTTAATTGCAAAACACTTCTTTTTATTTTGTAACACTACTCAACACATTTATAGATCATTTAACAAGATTTAATCTTATACGTAATGAGTTTTCAAGGTAAATGCAGATTTTGGCAATGTTTTCTGGAATAAGAAAACATGAAACTCTCCAAACACAATATAGTTATGATTCAACATGAAAGCTGTCGTTTTTATTTGGTAGTCTTCTGCATATTTGCTTCAGACAGCTGTTCTCTTATCATTGGTTGGGTCCTGGTATATTGTCTGGAAAGCGAGGTGATAAATATTCATGACTCATGATGTTTTAATGTAATTGCAAGTAAAAAATGATTGCATTGAGAATCAATTTTAATTCCTTTTTATTTTGTTTTGTTTTTCCTCCTCCACATTATGGGGTCATAAGTTTTTAGAAACTTAAGTTATTATTGTACCTATTCCAGAATCTTCTCAGAAAGGTACAAAAAAAAAGGAATTATTTCTTTTTCTAAAATCAAATGCAAATGATCAGATATTAAAACATTAACATGCAAATTAGTGAAACATTCCTCAGATTTTCTGCAGCCGCTCCTCACCCCCTCCCTCAGCTCCCGCATTCCCTTATATATTCTAGCCACACCAGATATTTCATAGTTTCCCAAATTTCCCTGTATACCTATATAATCCAGCTTGGGGGAGTGGAATTGAAAACGTGTGTTTAAGAGAGAGTCAGAATTTGGTTTAAATCTGTCTCTGTCTCTTACTATCTGTGTGGCTTTGGAAAAATCACTGATCTATATGTGACTTGTTATCCTCATGGGAAAATTCAGACAACTGGCACCTCAACATAGTGCCAGGTATATAGTACATGCTCAATAAATTGTTATTGAATGAAGGATCAAATATAACATGTAAACCATCTAATACAGTGCCTGGCACGTATTGGTAAACAGTAACACAGCAATTACCCTCTGTTCCTCTCTGAGGCCTGTTCTCACATTCCTTTTTAATCTAGCAAATACCTAACAAGTCCCACATCAACTGGCATATCTTTGGAGATGATATCTCTAATCCTTCCAGACAGAGCTAATGTTTCTTGGTCTTCATTCTCATAACATCTTTTACTACCCCCATCCAGGACCTATTGTGCCCCTGAGAGGCCACCATAATGCCAATCTGAGTTCCCAAGGAGATCTCTCTCTCCTCATTAAGAAATCACATAGGCGAGCCCAAGCGTAACTATGGAGAGCTAAGAGTCTCATGACATTTTCTTTTTAAGAGACAGGCTAGGCCAGGTTGGAGTGCAATGGCACAATCACAGCTGTCTGTAGTCTTGACCTCCTGGGCTCAAGCCATCCTCTCTCCTTGGCCTCACAAAGTGGTGGCTTAAGCCACTGAGCTCAGTCTCATAACATCTTATACCTAGCTTTCATAGCATTTTGTTGCCATTGCCATTGTTGATATGCCAACTAGACTATAATAACCTCCTTAAGATGCAGTGACCCTATCATACTGGTCTTTGTATCTGTAGTTTCTAAGTCCCAGGCATACAGTAGAGCAAATAAATATTTGATGAAAGATGAAGAGACTGAGTTGTCTGCTAGAGTTTTTACCAGTATGTAGGACTTGACTATTCTTTGTAATTCATGTATGTATCTTTCCCATTAGAACATGACAGCTTTTTCCATTTTTCTTTGGTTTTTAGACAAGGTATCACTCTGTCACCCAGGCTGGAGTGCGTTGGCTCAGTCACAGCTCACTGTAGCCTTGACCTCCTGAGCTCAAGCAATCCTCCCACCTCAGCCTCCTGAGTAGCCGGTATTACAGGTTTGCACCACCACAATGACTAATTTTTTTGTTTTTTTGGAGAGACAGGGTCTCACCATATTGACCAGGCTGATCTCCAACTCCTGAGCTCAAGTGATCCTTATACCTCTGCCTCCCAAAGTGCTGAGATTACAGTCACTGTGCCCTGTTAGACCATGAAATGTTTAAGGAAAGGCCCTCTTTCATGTATCTGCAGCACTGACATAATGCCTGGGTCAATAAATGTCTATGGAATTGATATAGGCCGAAATCTATCTTTAGGGCTCTTTCAGCCATTTTCTTCTGTTATTTGATGAACTCTCATCCCCACACTTCACAAGATCCTTACAATATCTGCCTTTCCATGTGTGCTCTTAGTCTGTCCTTTCTTTTGCTAGCTTCCAAAGGATAGGTTTAAATAAAATAGACTCATCTTTGCTAAAGTGTTCTTAGCTAACTCCTTGCTAGTTCTTTCATTCAGTGCCTTAATCCACCTATAATGTACGTTGTATACAGTGGCTACCCAGTTGTCAGCTGGCATATCTAGCCCTGGGCAGAGATTTGATAAGTTAGATACAGTGCATCAACCTATGAAACCTCTCAGTTTTGAACCTATCCTTTTAATATGGAGAATGAAACTCACCAAATCTAATTTCCCCCTTTCAGTTTAGGAATGCTCAAGTCATGATCTCCTATGGACCTGGGACAAAACCTTGGCTCTACCTTCCTCCCAGATTCCCTGAAGCAACCCTCAGTTTGTTTTTGTTTGCCCAGCAACCAAGAAGGGGCCATTTGCCATACTGATTTTAATATCAAGACATTTGGGTTCTAATTGGGTATTCAGCTAGAACATAGTATACTAGAATTATCTATGTCCCATGATCTATCAAGCATTACCAATATAAAATTAAAATGGAGACCTGACTAAGATTCTTTAGTACTTTCTTATACAAAGTTGGTCTTTGGTAGGGTGAGTGACGTAATCCAGCATGTGTCATATTCCTTTTCAGTCTTTTGATTATCAAAATTAACCCCTATCCAACCATCCAACCTTTACGGAAGAAATTACATTGTTCATATGATAGCAATTTTAAAATCATGCCAGAAAACCTTTCCTGTTTTGTTTTGCTTTTTTAAAAAAAGCTTATAAATATTAATGGTGTTAGTTATGTTAATCAATTGGTATACCAGTTTGTACAAGGAGAAATGTTTTGGGCTAAGAGTTCTAAATTAGAATATAGTTAGACTAAGGATTGTTAGAAAAATTTTTCTTTTACTTTATCCTGATACTTGGTTTATCTCCCTTCAGACATCTGTTCCTAGAGACTGTTGTCTTTTCTCCATATCCCCCTCTTACAATTAGAGAGACAGATAAGCAGTTGTCTTGAGAATATAAGGTCATTGGCATTCCATAAATGGATTCCAGTGCCTGCTACAGAAATAAGTGGTGAGTGTTCTCTGTCACTTGCAAACAATAAATTAAGTTGACAACTTTTCCTTCTTTATGTTATGTTTTCAGAGAGACTTTTGAAATACTTTTTGTTGCATTTTCTGATTATAAAAGTAACATATGGTCATTGTAGAGAATTGATAGCATAGAAAATCACTAAAAGAATAATAAAAATCTCAACACCCAGAGATAACATCTGTTAGCATTTTATTTATTTACAGTTTTTTATATGCATATAAAAATATTTTTTTAAAAATTGGGATTGTATTATATTATAAATGCCATATCTTGGTTTTTCAAAGCATCCTTGTATCTGAAACATTTTAAGCACCATTAAGTGCTTGAAAACACCATTTTAAATTGCTATATAACATTGTAATGTGGATATACCATGGATTGTTTCTTTAAACATTCTTTTATCATCTTTAGATTGATTCCAATTTTTCCATCTTAAAAATAATTCTGGGCCAGGCACGGTGGCTCATGCCCATAATCCCGGCACTTTGGGAGGTCAAGGTGGGTGTATCACCTGAGGTCAGGAGTTCAAGAGCAGCTTGGCCAACATGGTGAAACCCTGTCTCTACTGAAAATACAAAAAAAATTAGTTGGGTGTGGTGGCGGGCACCTGTAATCGCAGCTATTGGGGAGGCTGAGGCAGCAGAATTGCTAGAACCCAGGAGGCAGAGGTTGCAGTGAGCTAAAATGGCACCATTGCACTCCAGCCTAGGCAACAGAGTGAGCCTCAGTCTGAAAATAATAATAATAGTCCTGTTCTTAATCCTTTTTCTAAATTTCCAATTAGACTAGAATCTTAGAAAAAAAAATTTACTGAGACTGTGTGATTTTTTTTCAAAAAACATTTATAGTAAGAATTTTTAAATTGTTTTAAAGAAAGTTTGAGGCTGGGCTTACTGGCTTATGCCTGTAATCCTAGCACTGGGAGGTTGAGGTGGGGAGGATCACTTGACCCCAGGAGTTTGAGACCAGGCTGGGTAAAACAGTGAGTCCCCCAGCTCTCCAAAAAGAAAAAAAAATTAGCTGGACATGTTAGCCTGTGCTTGTAGTTCCAGCTACTCAGGAGGGTGAGTTGGGAGAATTCCTTGAGCCTGGGAGGTTGAGGCTGCAGTGAACTGTGATACTGCCACTGCACTCCAGCTTGGGCCACAGAGTAAGACCCTATGTCAAAAAAAAAAAAACAACCCAAAAAACTTTACACCAGTATGCCCATCTATTATACTAGCAGTGTTTGTGAGTGCCTATCCATCTCACAGAACTCTCTCCCAATTAATCCCTTAAAAGTTCTTAATTTGACTGACGAAAATGGTATATATCACTGGTGTTTTAGAATGCTGAATGTTAAAAAATATATATGCCACTACGTTCTTAAACTTGTCCCATATGTATTTATCTCTGTTCTTGATCTTTATCAATTTTCCCTTTTGACTTTTGTGAGCTTTTTTATATTTCAACTCTATCAACCCTTCTTAATGTTTGTTGCAAATATTTTCCCAGTTTGTGGCTTGTTTTAGGTCTTCTTGTTTAGTAATGGCTTTTGAGCTTCAACTTTTTCCATTTTTGTGTAGTCCAAATCTATTGATTTTCCACATAATTTGTTCCATTGCTTATGTTCTTAAAATTTCCATTGTTTTTCAGTAGAGTTATTGGTTAGTTTTACTTAGCCAGACTTATAATTTTGAAGGCAATGGATTTGTTCTACACAACTGTAAATACAGCTATAATTGTACTTTGTTCATTTAAAATATTTTATAGGCAGATTTGGATGTGCTAGTTATAGAAGTAGGAGCAGCTGTAATTTCTTTTAAACAGGACCGTATGTGGAAAAAGCGACTCTTAAAAAGTCTTTTGAAAAAAGACTTGAAATGTTGACATTTTATTGTAGTGAACAACTGTGTTGATTGAATGTTCCACATTATTCATTTCACATTGTGTAAGAACGCTATAACTCAAGGCAACACAACACTCAAACTGGATAATACCCTGACATTTTCACTTTGAGAATTATTTGACTAGAGCCTTATTTCAAAATAGCTAAAATAGCATTTCTCAAAGGGTAGTCTTTGGACTCCCTGCATCAGAATCACGTGGATACTTGTTAAAATGGAGATTCCTGAGTCCCTCCTCCAAAATACTAAATCAGATCCCTTGGGGTTGAGGTCCCTGAATCCACATTTTAACAAGCGTCCCAGGTGATTTTGGTACCCCCTAAAGTTTGAGAATTTCTGGGTGAAGGAGAAGCATCCATGGAGGCAAAGGACAAAACACAAGCATGCGAGGACTTGAGTTCAAAGATAGATCTGGGCTAGGTGCTTTGGCTCACACCTGTAATCCCAGCACTTTGGGAGGTCGAGGCAGGAAGATTGTTTGAGCCTGGGAAGTCGAGGCTTTGAGCTGTGATCTCACCACTCCACTCCAGCCTGGGCAACAGAGTGAGACCCTGTCTCAAAAGAACCCGACCCCCCCACCGCCCCCCGACAAATAAACCAAAACAAAAAAACAATGTATCAATAGGAAAAGGAATAGTCAGAATACAACAGGGCTTAAGTCTAAGAGTACTACTGGTCTATCCATCAGAATATGGAGCTCTGCTAACTGAGAATGACTCACGACCCTTCAAGTTCCTTATCCTTAAAATGAGGATGTACCAGTGGCTCTCATTTGTAATCGTGGTGTCTCTCACCTGTAGTCGCAGCACTTTGGGAGGCTGAGGTGGGCAGATAACTTGAGCCTGGGAGTTGGAGACCAGTCTGGGCAACACAAGGAGAACCCATCTCTACCAAGAATTTAAAAAATTAGCCAGGTGTAGTGGTGTGCCTGGGAACTGTGGTCCCAGCTACTAAGGAGGCTGAGATAGGAGAATCACTTGAGCCCTGGAGGTTGAGTGATGGCCACTGCACTCCAACTTGGGTGACAGAGTGAGACCCTGTCTCGAAAAAAGAGAAGAAAAGAAAAAAATAATAAAATATATGTACCATAAATTTCTTTTTGTAATGTCTAATTCTATACCAAGGAATCATATAATATTTTTCTTAATTTGGGTAAAGAATCTACTGTAATAAGCCATTTCTGTGGACCTCAGTGCTCTATACTGCAAATTAAGACTTTCTAGAGTTCAAATTTTATTTTTAGACTTTGATCATTAACTTTTTCTTTTATATATCAGATTAGGCTTAATGAGTTAGCTAAGTTCATGACGTGTAAGCTTCCACCAACAATTTTTGAAAAGCTGTACATGTACCCAAGTATATATGATTGTAAGGTCCAGGCAAAAGAACAGATTTAACAGTGCTTCATCAGTTTTATTATTGTTAATAATAGAATTGGAGGAAGTGCTAGTGGTGGTCAGCATCTGGAAGGTGTGGCACCAGGAACCAGTGACTCAGTGTTGACAAGTGTAGAGGTTAGGGTCAAGTAGTACAGCCCCTGAAAGGATTTGAAGTAGCGGGATGGAGAAGGGAGGGAGGAATCAGGAAATCAATTGAAGAGCTATTAAAGTCAGAAGGAGCACAAGTTATTGACAGAATCTACATCAAACGTGGAACAAAGCTAAGAAGCTCTTTTGGCTGTCTCAGTCTGAGTGATGTGATGTGATGTGAACCGAGTAATGTGAATAGCCACCAAGTTGCTTTGCCTTTCCCCTCTCCCATTTAGAATCTGGATTGGGTTGGCACATGAGGCGAGGGCACACCTGTAAAAGGTGACTACATAAAACTAGTTCCTAGAATTAGGGGATTGAGAGATATGGGGGTTGAGAGGTGGTGGAGGAGGGCCAAACATGTATTTTTCTGTTGCCACACCTTCAGGAAAGGGGTAATATGCTTTCTGAGCAATGTAATTTCCCTTCTGACCTCCATTCTCTTTAGGATTTCAGTTGCTTTTGTTACCAAATTACTATATTCCAGTGTCATCAAATCTCAGAGGGTAACAAAGAAACTATATAGCAGTAAATATAGTATATATAGATATGCATAGTTACTTGAACCCTTCTGAGGCTAGCTCCATTCATTAAGTGTAGTGGAAAGGACGTGGGATTTGAGTCTGTCAGGAACCCCTTACATTATTCCTGAGTTGTAATTACTTCCGTATTTCTTACTGTCTGTGTGATCTTGAATATGATGTATATGAGCCACATTTTTTGAAATCTGGAAAATGGAGATAAACTTTTTGTTTGTTTGTTTTGAGATGGAGTTTCACTCTTATTGCCCAGGCTGGAGTATAATGGCGCAATCTCAGCTCACTGAAACCTCCACCTCCCAAGTTCAAGCGATTCTCCTGCCTCAGCCTCCCAAGTAGCTGAGATTACAGGCATGTGCCACCACGCCTGACTAATTTTTTGTATTTTTAGTAAACACGGGGTTTCTCTATGTTAGTCAGGCTGGTCTTGGACTCCCGACCTCAGGTGATCTACCTACCTTGGCCTCTCAAAGTGCTAGGACTACGGGTGTGAGCCACCATGCCTGGCCTGGAGATAAACAATTTTATTTTAATAGTTATTTGAACATTATATAAAATACAATAGAAAAAAACCTGGCACAATGACTGGTACATAGTAAGAACCAATATTCTTTTTAAATTGATTAATTTCAACGTCTTATCTGATTTTCTAGTATAGTGTCTAAACTCATTACTTTAGCCTTATCCTGTGGGATCCTCAATTCTTCTCCACTAGTTTTTGTATTTTTTTTTTTTGCTTGATCTCACCATCTATCTCTTCATTCTCTTTCTCTTTCCTGTTTTTCCTTCCCTCCCACCTTTATTTTAAAGGAAGAACATTTCCTTTGATCTGAAATCTAGGACCACTTGTCTCTTTTATGTTCTTAGACTCTTGAACATTGAATATATTCACATGATCTTCTACTCAGAGGAATCTCTAAACTAGCTTCCAACTTTTTTCATGTGGCCTCTTTCTCATTTTTCTTACTATGCATCATTCTTCCCATGGTTGTATCCGAGGTTTTTTTCACATCTCTGTTCCCCATTCCAGAGTAACATTTCTAGCCCTCCAGTGTTTGTCATCCTCTCTCTGGCCACATTCAAGTCATCCTACAGATATGCAAAAATACACTGATCTAAAATCCAACTAATGATGGATAAGAGGTCTAGTTTAAGACTCTGTAATATACTGCACATACAGTTAACACTCACTTCTTACCACTTAGTTTTATTTAATATAATTAAGCCTCTCTTTGTTTAATATAATTAAACCCACAGGGGCTCAAGAAGTTTAGATTTTGTCTCTGGGGAAGATACCAAAACCTTTCTCCTCTTTCTGCATCCAAGCAGCCCTGGATAACAGAACTCTAAAGCCTTTTATTTCAAGTTAATGAAAGGGAAGAAGTTCTTTTTGGAGATATTTGCTTGGAAGCCCCACACATCTGGTTATGCCTCTGATCATTGTACAACAACAAAAAAGTTCATTCATTCATTCATTCAACACATCTATCTGTTTATCTACGTATCTATTTATCTGTCTATCCATTTCTGAGACAGGGCCATGCTCTGTCATTCGGTCTGGAGTGCAGTGGCAGCAATCATAGCTCACTGCAGCCTCAAACTCCTGAACTCAAACCATCCTCTCACCTCAACCACCCAAGTAGCTGGGACTACAGATGCAGGCTACCATGCCCAGCTGTTTTCGTGTGTGTGTGTGTGTGTGTATGTGTGGAGACAAGAGTCTCACTGTGTTGCCCAGGCTGGTCTCAAATTCCCTACTTGGCCTCCCAAAATGCCGGTATTACAGGCATCAGCCACTGCACCCAGGCCTATTCAAATATTTATCAAGAACCTATGATATTTCCCTTGAAAAAAACAAAACAAAACAAAACCAAAAACTACGATGTGATGTGACCGGGCATGGTGTCTCACACCTGTAATCCCAGCACTTTGGAAGGTCGAGACAGCAGGATTGCTTGAGCCCAGGAGTTCGAGACCAGACTGAGCAACAGAGGGAAACTGTGTATTAAACTAAAAGAAACTAGAGTGTATAACATAAAGTTCTGAATGAGCAGATTAAGATGGGCAAACTATATAGCTGAATAGGGGAGATGAACCATGTATACAACTATAATACACAAAAATGAAATAGAATATATCTTTACAGAAGAGAGACATTCCTCCAGGCTGAAACCTTATATAATTAATTTCCTTCAGTGACTGACCAAATACTACGTCAATTTCACGAAGCAAGCCTTAGCCACTGGATATTAAAATATTCCAATGCTACAACAGCAGCTAGACAACATTCAAAGAAACATTAAACTCAATATAAAGAAGAAATGAAATTCAATTGTTTGAACAATGAGCATAGTGTTATTGGATGAGGACTGCTTGTGGGCATCAAAAGGCCCTGACAGTTGCAGTTATTCATTTGTAAAGCCTTCTTTCTTTTCCTCAGGTTGTGGAAATAAAACAGTCCTCAATAGTAAAGTGGAGAATTTCCAATTTTGTCCTTTAATAAACGGGTTGTTGGCATTGAATAGAATGAAAATAATGATACGTCTTTTGCCACCAAAGCATAATGACCCATGTGGCCTTTCTTTCCACTCTGTACCCTGTACTTTAGACGGTAAGCAGCAATTTGAGTAGCAACATTGAAAAAGATGTTAACTCTCTGTTGCTCAGCAAGTACTAAGCAGATACAGAGCCTACATTGTGCTCACTGCACCAGGGCTAATAGCAAAGCGGTGTTCCTGAATTTTTCCCCTTCCCCCAAGCTCACTGAAACACAAACTCTGGCATTAATAAATACAGCACTCTGATTGAGAAGGTAGTGCATCCATGTATAACTAGAAAACTTAAAATCCTCAAACTGTGTCTTACATTGATGTTGACATTGTATAGGAACTTAGAATCAAATTTCTGTAAATAAATTTTGCAAAACCTTTACAAAAATCATGGAACAGTTATGTTTCAATTTTTTTTACACTAGAGAAAGAAACAGTTTTTTTCTCCCTACACACAGCAGTGTAAAAACGTTTTCTTTTTTAAAGGATGTTAAATTATAAAACCCAACTCTGAATTTTAAATGGCACAGATACGAGGATATAACATCTTATTAGGGTTGCCAGATTTAGAAAATAAAATTACAGTATGCCCAGATAAATCTGAATTTGAGATAAACAACAAATAATTTTTTTAGTGTAAGTATGCTCCATGCCATATCTAGCAACCTTAACTTCAGGGAACATTGCTTGATTATGTAATATTCCAGCTGGTGGTTAATTTTTATAGGCAGGTTTGCTTTTTACTCCCTGGGTTTTCATCTTTTCCCATTCCTGCATGTCTCTTTAGTATACGAGATTTCTTTGAATGAATGGAAAGATCTTCTGTGAAGAAGACCATTCAGTTCATAAATGAATTATTTTAAAGCCCTGCACCCCTCTGCAAAAAAAAAAAAAAAAAAAAAAAAAAAAAAAAAAAACCCCGTTTTTGTGCTGTTTTTTTGGGTTTACAAATTGGATTCACTATTTTGTGTGGGGTTGATAGTTGACTAAATGGG
>CAUYQU010070476.1:0-18244 GCA_963574635.1 Cheracebus regulus | reverse complement strand
TTCCAATTGCTGTTTTCCTTGTGGGGATGGGACCAGCCGAGCCCATCCGTCCCATATACTCCGCACCGGGAAGCGCCGCGCTGGGGCGCCGGCAAAACAGTGCACCGGCCAGAAGAGTCGTGCTGGCGACCCGTGTGGCTCTCTCGCTGGGAATGTCCCAGTTTGTGGAAATCAAAAATTCGTCTGCAATTGCGGCATCTGCTCGCTCTCTGTGGTTTCCCTGGGAGCCACAATCCTGAGCTGCTGCTATGCGGCCATCATGGATCTCTCTGCTGGAATACCATCTTAATTAGTGGGATGCATTAGGATTTCAAGGGACAATAAATGATGAGAAATGACTGCTAAATATATGGGGGAAATTAATGGAAGGTAAGGTTTGTGTGAGAAAGTCTTGTTTATGTAATTTTTTCATCCCAGTGCCCACTTCTTTTCTAAGGGGACAGGAGTCACTCTTTCCATGTGGTACAGGAAGACTTCTTTAAAGAGGGATTTCAGACAGTTGATCTTTTTGGAAGACTTTTCTTTTAGCAGACAAGAGGAGTGCAGAGAAAGCTCCTTCCTGCATGTTTGGATTCTCAAATGCCTTTTGTTCAAGATAATCCTTATGCCACAATGACATAATATGGATCCCTTCAAAAAAAAAAGGCATTCTATAAAGAAGAAAATCAAGGCAAGGGATTCAATCATTCTGGAAGATAAACCTTTTAACTGAGGTATCCAAATAATGTGGTAGATGTGTTTCAAGGCCCTACGTTAATGTGACTAAGTATCTACTTTATTTTTCACTCAAGCAGAGCCATCTTATTGAAAGTTGAAACTGGAAACACTCTAATTGAATATCTCCTCCCAGAAGATTAAGAATTTCTTATTAACTTTTTATCTCTAAATGAATCAATTAACTTCTCAGTACAAACTGTGCCTTTTTAAAAATATGTAATTTGGTAAGTTGATTATCCAATATAGCACAGCTGAACTCTTTGATGAAGAAGGGTCCTCTGTTAGTGTGTGGCAGTGTCCATAACATAATTAGAAGCTCAGAATACTGGGGCTAAAAGATGTCTTGATAAGCTCAGCAACTGATCCCTGGCTTTATAGGGAGAAAAGAGGCCCGGAGTGGTTAACTAGTCTACCCAAGGTCACATAGTGAGTGCCTGCCTTTACTAGGACTTGAATCTTGGGCTCAGTCCCATTGAAATACTTGAAAAGAGGAGTATCTAATGACTTATAGGTTAATGAATAGAAGTACATTCATCAGATTAATGCAGCAAAGCCCTGGATATTGAGAAAACAAAAATTGACTAAGAGCTAATTAAATAAAGAGAGAAATTAGAAAATGATGCTTAAGACAGAATATTAATAATTTCTGGTAGACATCTCATCTTTGTGCTTTAAAGAACCCTGTGCTGTCTTCTATCACAAAATATTGTCACCTTCTCAATTTTGATTCATTATGCATGGGTGCTATAGCGTGCCGCCCTCCCATTTATATGTTAAAGTCCTTACCCCCAGGACCTCTGAATGTGACCAAGGTCTGCACAGAGATCATTAAGTTAAAGTGAGGTCATTAGAGTGGACCTTATTCCTATATGATTTATGCCCTTGAGAAGTTTGGATGCAGAGATATGCACAGATGGAAAACAATATGATGAGACATAGAGAGAAAATGGCCATCTATAAGCCAAGGAGAGAGGCCTGGCACATATCCCTCTCTTATGTCCTTTGAAGGAATCAATCCTGCAGACACCTTGACCTTGAACTTCTCCAGAACTATGAAATAATAAATATCAGTTCTTTAAGCCACCCAGTGTGTGGTACTTTGTTGGTGCAGTTCTAGCAAATAAATACACACTATTTACTCAATTTTTCCCCAAGCCAATCCTCACTTCTACCCTTCCCGGCATCAAGAGAGATGACGTAGACTCCTTCAGAACCTTCCAATGTCTGACCTATCCTGGGTACTCAGTTAATACCTGTAACTGAATTGTCTTACACTAAATAGAGTACTTGAACTTGTGCATACTCTAACTGAACTGTTATTCACAACAACTCCCTACTTTGGGTACAGTAGTTCATGTTGTTCTTATTTAACTGATGATTCTCCAAAGAAGATAATACCATTCTTTCTAAGGTTACAAAGTATTACAAAGGAAAGAAATGGCAATCCACTGAAATGCTTTCCAAATATAATAGGCCAATGTTTAAAATCTAAGTTGCTTTTTGTTGAAACTAAAACTGCTTTTAATTTACCACATGAAACTTGAGGGGTCTTTTCAACTAAAACTGTTTTCCATCAGGGAAAAAAATAAGTAAATAAATAAAAGCCCTCAAAACTGATCGCTTATTCAGCACAGCTTATCAAAACAAAAATCCCCCAATTAAAACAGGATTTAAAAAGAAATTTCCACTGATTATTACATGTATCAACAAACTATTTAAAGTAGTAGATCTTCTGGGGGTTTACAGAGCTCTTTGTCCATAGAAATCCTGAAATAAACTCAAATTTACCAATTTAGAATTATTTTCCAAAAGACGTATCCACTGACACTGATTAAGAATCATAAATAGATAATCATGTAATTTTATATGTTCTTTTGTTACACATAAAAAACTAATATTTCTTAAATGCTGGCTACATGCTTTATACATAAATCAGCACTCTGGCAGAAAAAAAAAAGATGGTTTAATTAAAAGAGTTTAACTGAATAAAATTTAATGAAGGCACATTTTTGCAGAGTGAGAGGCAAAGTAAGGAAGAAAAAAATCAGTGGTTGGTGAGGTACCCAAGGCCTAGCAAAAGTGAGAAGCTATAGAGCCTCAGGCCCGAAGATGTGGGGAGTTATCATCAGATCCAGAAGAGGTTTATGGGAGAGGGGGTACCTTACGGGGACTGCAGCCATGGAGGAACACAGCCACTGCCAGAAAAGTGGTGAGACTGGTCTGCTGTCTACTTAGGACCCCCTAAGATCTGGCATTCCCACCCAGAAGTCCAAGGCCCTGGGAGTCCAGATGATACCCTCTGTAAAGCTCTGTTGGTCTATTTTTGCATCGCTATGAAGGAATATCTGATGTTAGGTAATCTATAAAGAAAAGAGATTTAGTTGGCCCATGGTTCTGCAGGCTGTATAGAAAGCATGGCACCAGCGTCTGCTTCTGGTGATGGCTCAGGAAGCTTACAATCAAGGTGAAAGGTGAAGGAAGAGCCAGTGTATCACATGGCAAGAGAGGGAGAAAGAGAGACAAGAGATCTCTTAAAACACCCAGACCTTGCATGAAGTAACAGTGAGAACCCACTCATTACTGCAAGGATGGCATGAAGACATCAATATGGGATCCACCCTTATGACCCAAACACCTCCCATCAGGCCCCACTTCTAACATTGGGGATTACATTTCACCATGAGATTTGGAAGGGATAAACATCCAAACCATATCAAGAGCTTAATCTCCAGAAACCACTTAGACAATGGATAGGAGGGGCAGTTTCAAATGGAGAGCAGAGAGTATTTTATATGAGCCACCTTATTGAATCATCCTCAAATCCCATGATATGTTTTACCAATGTAGAAGCACAAAATTAGAGAAGTTAAAAATGTGCCCATTTTTTAATGAGCAAGTAGAATGAGGAGTATATTAATTTGTTCTCATATTGCTGATAAAAACATCCCCAAGACTGAGCAAGAGGTTTAGTAGACTTATAGTTCCATGTGGCTGGCAAACCGTCACAATCATGATGGAAGGCAAGGAGAAGCAAGTCACATTTTACATGGGGGACAGCAGGCAAAGAGAGAGCTTGTTCAGGGAAATGCCCCCTTATAAAACCATCAGATCTCCTGAGACTTATTCACTATTATGAGAACAGCCCATGAAAAACCTGCTCCCATGATTCATTTACCTCTCACTGGGTCCCTCCCACCACACATGGGAATTCAAGATGAGATTTGGGTTGGGGACACAGAGCCAAAGCATATAGAAGAGCAAAAGAAATTTCAACTTTGTTTTAGATCCAATGAAGGAGAAGAAAAGAAAAATATTGTTTTGTTTATATATATATATATTTTAATAAAGGAAGGGGAAGAGGGCATTATGTGAAACTTTTGAGGAAATTGTAGTTCAGTTTTATGTCAAAGGAATTTGTGTTTGCTTCAGAATGTGGAATGACTTGACTTGGTGTGGAAGAGGAGCAGAGCCAATGAATTGGCAGGAGGATGGAGAACATCCTGGACTAGAGAGTAATGAGCATATGTTGATAAGGATGCTCAGAGACCAAAGAATGAGCCCTGGCCAGGTGGTGCATGGAGTTTGAGTCCAGCCTGGGAAACACCGTAAGACCCTGACTCAAAGAGAAAAAAAAAAAGAAAAAAAGAAAAGAAAAGAAAACCTCATAAGAAACAGAAAATATTAAGAAATGAAGGAGATAGGGGGTTAAACAAGATAACTAGCTCTTGTAGAACACTATATAATTTACTAAAATTTTCATATAGCTCATAAGACTTGATACTCAACAGATCCTTGCGAAAGCTATTATAACTGTTTTTCTCCTCATGTTACAGCTAAAGGAACAAGTTCATAGAGGTTAAGTAAATGGTAGACATGCAATTTGAATGCTACCCTGAAGATTGTCTAATGAACCAAGAATAATTACTTGTCTGAGAGGTCTGGAAGTAGTCTGTGATATGAAATGTCACCAAACTATAATGCAACTCTGTGAGTACAAAAGTAGATATTTAGTTGTTTTTAGTCATTTATCTAACCAAATACCTATTTCTAATCAAGGCATACTAGAAAACTAAGTATTCCAAATCCTTTTAAAAAATTTTTATTAGACACCTTGTGCCCCAAATAAGAAAGTTACTAAATATGAATATAGCCCAGTACTTTGATAATTTTCATTAGCATCTTAGTTTAACTAATGTATTATCTGTTAAATAAGTCTGATTAACACTTCCTTATGTAATCGTTTTCTAACGCATGCAATTCTTGCCTCTAGAGATTAATTGCCAGGATTTTATGTTTAACTAACAGTAGGTTGACATTTAACATCTTAGATTTATAGATTTCCTAGTATGTTATTGGACTGTTCTTTCTTTTTTTTTTTTTGGATGGATTCCCCAAGAATTTGAAATTGGATTTCTCCAAGGATAGGTCTACCTAAGCAGTGGAGCTAATCACATCATTTCACTTCAGCCTCTTTTCAGAGAACTTGGTTTGTTATGATCTTAAAAACTCCTGGGATATTTCTCTAGCTCTGGATGTGTCTGAATGTAGCAGATAAAATCATGACTACTGTAATCCATCCATTTGCTATACTATCTTCTCATTCCATATAGATATCTTTATGTTGACATGACAGTATTAGAGAAAGACAAGCCACTAGAGCCCTGCCCACCCATCTACAAGATCAAGGACTATTCCCACCAAAATATCAAAGTCTTGAATATACTAGTTGCTTAAATGATATTTGATAACCTGTTTCATTGACTTTGAAGAACACTGAGCTGGTTGCTTATTTAATATTCCAGTGCACACCTTCTTCATGTAAAGTGCAATGCTGGCTATTAAGGAGAAGGTAAGTTTTGTGGCTTGAATTGTGAGAATAGTGTTTTAGTTCAAACCTTTTAGTTTCAAATGAGAAAAATCTTTCAAACTCAGTTAAAATAATGAATAAAATTAAGTAGAATAAAAGGCAGGAAGTACAGAGAGATTGTTACTTCTCTGAATGTAAACATTATTATCATTTTTCTCTGCATACCTCTATGTTTCTGTGTAAATGGTCATCACTACATCTGATTTTGTAACATTTCTACTGCAATCAAGCCACCAGCATAGGCAAAAGTTAACTTGTTCCAGGTCAAACTTCCTAGGAAAAAGAATCTGATTCATCTAACCTGTGTTACAAATTGATACTTAATCTAATGAACTGTTGCCAATGGATATGGGTCCCATAATAAATCCTTGGCTACTAAGGACAATTGTGATATTTTACAGAAGCCAAAAGCAATCAAGGTCTCTCTGAATAAGATTATGACAGAAAGCAGGATTGTTGATATGCCCCTGAGGTTGGACAGTAGAGGTATATTGCTGGCCTTGCTAGCTGAAAGCAAATTGCTTCTGGTGGGCCTTACGGACAGGAATGGAGAAAAAGGCATTGCCAAGTCAATGGCTACATACCAGGTACCAGGAGATGCATTAATTTGCTCAAGCAATGAAACCAAATCTGGTACAGCAGCTGCAATTGGAGTCACCACTTGGTTAAGCTTATGATAATCTACTGTCATTCTCCAATATCCATCTTCTGCACAGACCAAATGAGAGAGTTGAATAGGGATGTGGTAGGAATCACCACCCCTGCATCTTTCGAGTCCTTAATGGTTGCACTAAGCTCCACAGTCCCTCCAGGGATGAAATAATATTATTTTTGATTTACTATTTTTCTAGGTAGCAGCAGTTCTAATCACTTGTACTTGGCCTTTCCTACCATAATAACCCTCCATACCATTCAGGGAGCTAATGTGGGGGTTCTGCCAACTACGAAGTATGCCTCTGCCAATTATGCATTCTGGCACTGGGGAAATGACCACAGGATGAGCCTGGGGACCCACCAGACCCACTGTAAGTCAGACCTGAGCTAAAACACTGTTAATGACCTGACCTCCATAAGCTCATACTTTAACTGGAGGACCACAGTGACATTTTGGGTCCCGTGGAATTAATGTCATCTTAGAGCCAGTGTCCAGTAGTCCCCAAAATTTCTAATCATTTCTCTTTCCCCAGTGCACAGTTACCCAGAGGTCTCCTTGGGGAAGAATGAGAAAAAAATTATTTGCATAAATTGTTGGTAATAAGTGGAGTCCTTCCTCAAAGGGGCCCAGCCTCCCCTACATTCAAGGGGTTCTGGGTCTATAAACTAACTTGTCTGGAAATTGATTGAGGGGACATGATTCTCTATTTTTATAATTCAAATTAGACCTAGAAATTTTCTGCTTGTATAAATTAAGTAGGAATGCAGTAGGCTTCCTATCAATTTCTCTTCTAGGAACACGATGATTAATTAGCCAATGCCAGAGCTCTACATAAGTCAGACTATTGTGATTGACACTTTGCCTCTGTTGTCCATTATGGTAGCTATGCCTACCTTGCCTTTGACATTTCAGTTCTGCCACTTGGCCCCTGCACCTTGGGATCCAATTATTACCATTGTATTTAAATTTTGCAGTTGAGTGACTGTGGTTTCCACAGTTAGATCTGACATACAGAGAAGAGCAATTATAGAGCTCTTCAAAGATGCAGGTGCTGCCCTCACAAATCTATTTTGCAAGGCATTTGTCAAGGTTATATGTTCTGGACCCTCCCAGCTGGGATGAGTAGGTTTAAAGTGACTAATCCACTCCACCATTCCAATCTCCTTAAGCCTTTGGATCCCTTCCTCTACATTAAACCAAGGGAGATCAGGCATTTCCAGCTCATTCACAGTGGGTCATATTGATCCAATCATCTGCTGTCATAAGATCTGGGTCCCACAGTAAATCCTAGGCCACTAAGGACAGTTGGGTAGAGGTGACTCTTATCCAGGAAAGAGGAACATACCTGGCCAATCCCAATGTTTTTATAGTACATATCCACTTTGACCAAATTCTGGGAGTAGTTTCTCTCATCTCTCCCTCTTCTTCTATGCCTAATGGCAAGCAATTTAACATTTAACTCTGATCCTAGGCTGTTAAATTCTCATGCTAGCCAAAATGCTAATCTGCTTTTAACAGCAGCTTGAATACTTCCCCCTACCCCATCAAAGATTTATCTCAGGAACACTGCAGGGGAACAAGGCCAAATTCTGTTTTGTTTCTGAGTACAGGAAGCCTGAACTGTACTATTATTTAGATACCAACACTTCTAAACCAACTGTAAGCAGGAGAGTCAACTATATCATTTCGATGGGATATTATAACATGGTGGCAGTTTTTAGAGGTGAAACTTGGAAGAGATTGATCTTTTTCTACAAGGAGGTAGAGAATAGAATGAGAAATTTCTCTATTTGCACTGCAAGATATCTTTAGTGAATCTCTTTTCTATTCCTTAGCTACAGACATTTTAACTTTTTCTCTATAGCAGGTTCATCACAGTAAAGATAACAGGCCAAGTCCTCACTTTTTCTCTGGCAAATATAGGAAGAAACAAAATAACTAAAAATGGAGCTAACATAATCTAGCAAACCCTATACCCAAAAGAAAGAAAATTAGTATATGGAAGAGATATCTGCACCCCTGTGTTTGCTGCAGCACTGTTGACAATAGCTGAGATTTGGAAGTAACCTAAGGGTCCATCAACAGATGAATGAATAAAGAAAAGTATAGTACATATACACAAAAAATGGAGTACTATCCAGTTATAAAAAGTCAGATCCAGTCATTTTCAATAACATAGATGGAACTGAAGATCATTATGTTAAATGAAATAAGCCAGGCACAGAAAAGCAAACATGGTGTGTTTTCACTTATTCATCGGATATAAAATTCAAAACAATGGAATTCATGGACATAGAGAGTAGAAGAATGGTTACCAGAGTCTGAGGAGGGTCGTGGAGGCCTGACAGGGATATGAGATGGTTAACCAATACAAAAAAGTAGTTGGAGGAACTATTATTTGATGATACAATGGAATAGGGTGACTACAGCCAATAATAAGTTAATTGCACAGTTTCAAATAAAGAGTGTACTTGAATTGTTTGAAACTCAAAGAATAAATGCTTTATATTCTTTGGATTAAAAAAAAAGAAAATAGAGGTTATATAAGCCAGAAATTGCATTTAGGAAACTTGAAAATTGACCTTTTAATGAGCATGCTATGTAGATTTTTCCCACTACCTTTTCTTTCTCAAAATCTAATCTAAATAATACAGCCATCATGTCTGTTAATAATTGTGCTTTTGGCCAGCCACAGTGGCTCACGCCTGTACTCCTAGCACTTTGGGAAGCCAAGGAGGTCAGGATTTAAGACCAGCCTGGTCCAACATGGTGAAACCCCATCTCTACTAAAAATACAAAATTAGCCAAGAGTGGTGGTGCACCCCTGTAATCCCAGCTACTTGGGAAGCTGAGGCAGCAGAATCACTTGAACCCGGGAGGCAGAGGTTGCAGTGAGTCGAGGTTGCACCAGTGCAGTCCAGCCTCGGCAACAGAGGAAGATTCAAAACAAAACAAAAAAGAAATAAAAGTTGTGTCTTTAGGGGGACTACAACATAAAGTTACTGAGGGGAAAATGCCATATGACAACCTTCCCTTGTTTTACAAGGACTTGAGGTTAAGTAATTTCTTCTTTCCTTATGGTTTTAAAATACTGACTTCAGAAGTTGTCAAATTAGCCTGGCATGGTTCTTGTTACAAGTAAATAGGTTCCTTCTGTGGAGGTACTAGCAATCAGCTTTCCTCAGGATGAGGTGCTGATATCCCAAGGCTTGCCTTTCTCCCTGTTGAATTTATTTATTTGTGCACCTGTACACTTAGGCAGACAATGTAATACATCTATTTATCGCCACCACCAGCGTATCCATCTAAAGCTATAACTGAAGGCGTGTGTTCTCGTAAAAGAAGAGAGGCACATTAGTCTGGTTGGATGCAGCAGTCACTGGCTTTATCTAGTAAGCTATCTGAAGATAAGAGGCTTGATTGTTGTCAGACACTACCGGAAGTCATTACTTTGTGACTGCAAAGAGGATGACAACTCAACTGGGTGAAACTGCCAGCTGGCTGTGCATCAGGACTCAGAACAACAAAAGTACAGAAGCAGGGGTCCTGGATTTCTATTGATTACAAAAATAAACTGTTTATCATCAGACTTTGAGCTCCTCCTTATGACCAGTGACTGTGAATTTATTTAATATTATGCACACAATTAAAAAAACAGAACATCATATGTGATACATAAATGCTTGCGAGCAAATAAATGGGTGCATGGATGGATGGATGGATGGATGCATGAATGGGTGAATTAATGAATTGATGGATTAATGGATGGATAGATGCATGAATGGATGAATAAATGCATGGATGGATGGATGCATGCATGAATGGATGGATGGATGCATGGATAAATGGATGGATGGATGCACATATGGATGAATACGTGGATGGATGAATGGATGGATCGATGGATGGATAGATGCATGAATGTGAAGATGAATAAATGAATGGATGGATGGATGAGCCAGACTACTTCCTTTCACAGTTTTCACGAATAGTATCATGTACTAGGTTACTAAAGTTATTACAAATGTGTGATTTTTAAGTAATCAGAATGATGCCTACCTCTTTGACTGCTTCTTGTAACCTACACACCTTTCCCACAGAGTTCTCATCACACTGTGGTTCTTTCTGTCCTTCATGTCTGTTTAGCTCCAGGGCTATTCCACGGGCTATTCCTCATGCCCAAAAGCTTTTCTTCATGATCTCTACATATCTGTTTCTTTCCTGACATTCAGGAGTCATCTCACAAATTCTATGATTAGGAGTGATTCTTCTAACCGCTCAATCTGAAGTAGTGACCAGACTGTTCTCCATCATGGTTCAGTTTCAATTCTCTTTTCAACATTTATTATACTTTCATGTATTTATTTGATAGTTTTATTTTTCTTTATATTTGTGCCTTTATCTTTCATCCTCCAATAACATATGAGCTAAATGAGTATTTCCCAGCTTATTTAGCACTATATCCTCTGCATACATATCTAATTATTGACTGCATGAATGAAAGGGAGGAAAAAGAATCAAACATTCTTCCAAAGGTTTAATTACTAAAACTTCCCCAAATTATATGCTCCCATGAAACGTTTAAAACAGTATAAATTTATACAAATTAGGAAAAACTGTGAAGTGATCAAATTTCCAACTCTAATAAGGTGGTTGTGTTGACCTGTTAATCTACCAGCCTTGGAAAGATATCAAAGGTTAAATAAATATAAACATGTTCTTAAATCTTTTTGGAATGAAGTGAGATATAAACACACATTTGCATATATATACATATATACACATGTATATATACATGCACATATTTCTATAGTCCAGGGATTTGTTAGTTCAGACTAATGACTCTTAGTTCCTAGTTCTTTGCTCTATGATGATTTATAATCCTGGAATTTTTTTAAGCTAAAAGGGCTAATGTCTTTATGCAGTGGTTTTCACTGGAGGCAGTAAGATCATCTAGATTACACTTGGAATTTTGTGGTATGTGTTGGTTATTATAATAAATGGAAGCACTAAATGGCATTGGGTGGCCAGGGGCTAGGTTTGCTACATATCTCAATGCATGGAAAAGCCTTATACAAGGAAGAAAGCTTTCATATCTTATACAACTTTCAAAAATCTGTTCACAATCACCTAAGCCTTATACATAATTCTGCTTTACTTTTAAACACAAAGTATTTTGCACTCAGACCTGCCAACTAATCTCTAGCCCCAGGTATTAATCTTTCAAATAGGAACTGTAGCTTATTACATTTTACTCCTTTTTTTCTGAAAATTCATTAAAATTCAGTTATGAAGTCTATCTTTAACAATATCAAAAGGAACCTTCGAAAGATGACCACAATGTATAGTCCTTTCAAGGAAAAATGTCTTTGCTTGCCACATATCTCTGAATTTCTAGAAGTCTGTCAAATAAAAAGGAACAAATCCAGACTTAGGTAAGGAGAGATTTTGTTCAGAAAGACAATTGTAGTGGGAGGAAAAGGACTATTGCAATACAGAGTATACTTGACCATAAGATCTGCAAGCATCTCACAGGTCAGACAGAAAGGGCCCCTCTTTTATAGGAAAGGGTAAACAGAGCTAGAAGGAGCTGGCTGTGGGAGTGTGAAGAGCAGGCGGTGTGGTAGAACAATTGATTGGAGAATGTTTTTCCTAGGAGTCAGTGGACTCTTGGGAGGGGCCTTTAAGGATGGGCTGTTCTCTGTTTTGATGCTTGGTTAAAGTCAAGGGAGAGTCAAACTCCAGGTGTCTGTGCAATGGGAAAACCCTAACTAAATTTTGGTCCAGGCAAGTCAGGAGATACTTTTCCCAGATTGGTCAAATTGCATAAACTCAATAATTCAAAGGTTGATTTTATTTTTTTCCACATTACAGTAAGGATGGTTGCCATTTGAGGGAGTCACATTCCTAATAGTTGCAGCACTTATGGTATATCAACAGCCAGTGCAACCACTTGTATCATTCTGCATTTGTGGTTACCAAATTTATGGTAATTCTAGAGGAACCAATGCGAACAGATGACTATTGCATTTTATCTTTCAGTGTAGTCGTACTAAAGTAATTGGAAAATATATTATTTTTCAATTGATTTCCTTGTTCTCCATTATATTAATTAAAGTCATTATATCAGTTTTCAGCTTTCCTAGATTATGTGTAGAGTTAGACAACATAGCTGTAAATTTAATTTCAGGATAATAAACGGGGCATTATGAAATATTTGCTCTCAAAAAGGGCTGTAGGTCCTTTAAAGCTGACAATTCTTATTCTACTACCAGATTATTATTTATAGATAATGACTCTGAAACTAATAGAAGTTGAGAAATTTGCCCAAAGCCACGAAGAATATTGATAGAATTACACACATGCATACTCAAAAATTGTTAAACATTTTTGACATGACAACCATGGGGCTAGGAATGTAGATGCATAAAAATACCTTTTCTGTCCAGTAAAAGAAAATAATTTTTACTCATAAATGATAAAAACTAAGTTAAGAAGTGACTGGTTTAGCAAACAAAAATTCCTAGAAACTGTTATTTCTGATAAATACATTAATACAAACTTTTCATTGCTGGAAACTTTCTTTCTATATTTAAGACACATGGAAAAAAAACCTCTGGAAATTTATTTCTTAATCTGTAAAATGGGGATAAAAATATGTACCTCATATCATTGTGCAACTTAAAGTAAGTGATGTGATCCATGACTTCCAAACATTAATGTTCTTATAAGTTACCTAGACATTTCATTAAAATGTAGCATCTGATTTTTAAGTTTCTGTAGGACTTAAGAGTTCTGCATTTTGAACAAAATCCTCAGTAGTGACCAATGATACTTGTTAGAAACCACTCAGTGGGAAAGATGGAAGCCACCTGGCACATTGGAAAGGGCCAGTTCTTGTTTGACGTCCGTCCCTTCCATTCTTTTACTAGCTCTTTTTGAAGAGGCATTGGCTTTGTTTCCCCACAGATCTCACTTGGTTCTTCCATTTTTAGATCACTGCCATTTTACTCGTTTATAGGTTTTAAGAATAAGAGAACTGATTAGATGAAGACTATTCAGGGGATTGGTAATTAATACCTGAAAGAGATTTTGGAATATGCTTTCTGTGTTTAGAGCTCTTGTAGGGCAGGTCTGGTAGTGACAAAATCTCTCAGCAATTGCTTGTCTGTAAAGGATTTTATTTCTCCATCACTTATGAAGCTTAGTTTGGCTGGATGTGAAATTCTGGGTGGAAAGTTCTTTTCTTTAAGGATATTGAATATTGGCCCCCATTTTTTTCTGGCTTGTAGAGTTTCTGCCGAGAGATCCCCTGTGAGTCTGATGTGCTTCCCTTTGTGAGTGACCCAGCCTTTCTCTCTGGCTGCCCTTAGCATTTTTTCCTTTGTCTCAACCCTGGTGAATCTGACGATTATGTGCCTTGGGGTTGCTATTCTAGAGAAGTATCGTTGTGGTCTCCTGGATAATATCCTGAAGAGTGTTTTCCAGCTTGGATGCATTCTCCCCGTCATCTTCCAGTACACTGATCAAGCATAGATTAAGTCTTTTCACATAATCCCATATTTCTTGAAGGCTTTGTTCATTTCTTTTCACTCTTTGTTCTCTTTTCTTGCCTTCTCATTTTCTTTCATTGAGTTGATCTTCAATCTCTGATGTCCTTTCTTCTGCTTGATTTGGCTATTGAAACTTATGTATGCTTCACGAAGTTTTTGTGCTATGTTTTTCAGCTCCATCAAGTTGTTTATGTTCTTCTCTAAGCTTGTTATTCTAGTTAGCATTTTGTCTAACCTTTTTTCAAGGTTTTTAGTTTCTTTGCGTTGTTAGAACATGTTTCTTTAACTCAGAGAAGTTTGTTATTATCCACCTTCTGAAGCCTGCTTCTGTTTATTCGCCAAATTCTTTCTCTGTCCAGCTTTGTTCCCTTGCTGGTGATGAGTTCTGATCCCTTGGAGGAGGAGAGGCATTCTGGTGTTTGATGGTTTCATTCTTCTTGGGCTGTTTTTTTCCCGTCTTATTGGATTTATATAGTTTTGATCTCAGGTAGCTGCTTGGGGAGGCGGCCTTTCCTTTGTCCACCTGCAGAGGCGCTGCTGGGCTGCCACGGTTCAGTGGAGCTGCCGAGTCTTTTATTTACTCAGGAAAGTTAGGCCGGCTTCTGCAATGGCGGCTGCCCCTTTCCCGGCTGAGCTGGATGGTTCCTGGTTGCTCTCTAGGTGCGAAACTCTGGCGTGAGGATTTTTTTCAGTCTGCTGGGCTTTGTCGAGGGGAGTGAGGGGTACCGTCCTGCCCTATGGGCAGTTTCCCTGTTTTCAGTTCCCACGGAGAGGGTAGATCCGTGCAGCCGGCTTTCTGGCTTTCACGCCAGCCAGTGCTTCCGCGTGAGCCAGTGCTTCCGCCTAGTTCCGGCCGAAGTTGCTGTTCTGCCCTGGCAGGCAGCTCACCGAGGCTTCTCAGCCCTTCAAAGATCTGTTCTGTGGCTTGCAGAGGGCTTGGGTAGAGCGCTGTATCCGAACCGAAGTCCCAGAGAGGGAGATCCCCTGGTCCTCCAGTCGGTGGCACGCACCTCCTGGATGGGACAGTACCCCGCCTTGCCTCTACTTGCCCTATTTGATTTATACCCACTGTCCAGCCAGACCCACAAAATGAGCCTGGTACCTCGTTTGGAATTGTGGAGACCACTCGGTTTCTGTGTCTCTCTCGCTGGGAGCTGCTTTCCAGAGCTCCCTCTCATTCGGCCATCTTGGGATCCCGGCAATCCATTTTGGTCTTCTTTAAACTTCTTATTCAAAATATAATGGTCTCTTACTTTGACCAGGTTCAAAGCAGCCTTTCTGAAAAAAGAAAAGTTGCTATAGTTAGAATAAATGTGTCCCTCTGAAATTCCTATGTTGAAGCTTAACCTTCATAGTGATGGTAATAAGAGGTGGGGCCTTAGAGTGGTAATTAGGTCATGAGGGCTCTGACTTCATGAATAGGATAAATGATAAAAGCCCTTCTATATATATGACTATATAGCTATATCTATATATCTATATCTATATCTATATATCTATAGAGAGAGGGAGGGGGTGGGGAAAGAGAGAAAGAGTCTCATGTCTCACTTTCACCCAGCAGGCTGGGCTGCAGTGGTGCAATCATTTTTCACTGTAACCTAAAATTCATGAGTTCAAATGATGCTCCCAGCTCAGCTTCCTGAGTAGCTATTTTTTTTTAAGGGATGGGTTTTCCTCTGTTTCCCAGGCTGGTTTCAATCTCCTGGTCTCAAGTGATTCTCCCACTTTGCCTTTTGAAAATGCTGGGATCACAGGTATGAACCACCATGCCTGGCCGTTAAATGCCCTTCTAAAAGAGGCTTCAAAGAACTGCCTGTCCTTTCCATCTCCTCTGCCATGCCATGTTTTCACAGGATTCATCCTCTTTTGCCTGTTTGCCTTCCACCATCTGGTGAGACGGCAACAAAGCCCCAGCTTGGAAGCAGAAAGTGAGCCTTAACCAGACACAGAAAGTGTTGGCATCTTCCCAGGCTCTGGCACTGGAAGTATTGGACTTCCTGGGCCCTAGAACTGGAGACATACATTTATTTTGTTTATAAATTTCCCTGTCTAAAGTATTTTGTTACAGTAGCAGGAATAGAATAAGAATAGGTATTATTATTACTTTATTCTGGAGTGACATCCTTATTCCTAATATATAAATATTCACATCTACTTAGCTAAAACAAACACATTGCTTGTTTTACAAAATAGCTTTATAATTCCTCAACTGTGATTTAAAAATCCCATTATTGTTTTAGTGAGAAAAAATAATAAAATGAGATACAAAACAATTCTACTAGCCTCAATATTCTACAGATGCTTCTTCAATTGACCTACAAATGGTAAATAGATTTTTTTTTCAAGACATTCAAATCTAAGATACCTTGTATTTTTCAGTTTTACACACAGGTGACACTAGTGATACACACACACACACACACACACACATACACACACACACACACACACACACACACACACACTAACATTCCAAGAAAATCCTTCAAGTCTGCAGTCTTGGGGATAAAAGCCCAAGGTCAAGAAACTACTAACAGTGAATTGCTAACATATTAAAATTGTTTTTATAGAGTACCTTTTATTATTTTCAATTTGTAAAAGCATCATTAGAGATAGTTTTTGTGGCAGATGACTGAGCATCTGAATTATTTTTACCAATGCACCAATAACATTAATCCTGAAATAAGAAAAACATCTGAGGGACTTCATAAAAGGAGTATGTGAATATATATTCCATCTTACAAAAATTGGATGCTTGTCCTTTATCTATAAAACCATATGGTCTGAATATATTGTTTCTCAGGCCCTGGAGTACCAAGAATGCAGCGTAGTAAGGCAAGACACAGCCTAAAAAGATGATTAAATTATCTGATAAAATTAGTAATGTAATTGCTCTGCCCAAAGTGCCTTAGCCATGACATGGGAATTTCCAAGGGTTGTCATGCCTTCCAGATGTGAAGGACCAAAACAATATTAATGTGAGTGGTGCTTTTCTTTAACTGATGTCTCTAAATATGATTCACATCCTTGATACCACTTTGGAATTAGAGATATTTTATTTAGAGCACTTGAAATCTGAGTACTACTGTGCATATTTTGTTCCTACCTGTTTTCTTGTTCCTATATGCACCTAAACTGAGTATATTTATCACAGGGGTTTTTTTTTTTCCCATAGAGTTGGGGTTTTGCCATGTTGCCTAGGCTGATCTAAAACTCCTAGACTCAAGCAATCCACCCGTCTTTGCCTCAAAAAGTGCTGGAATTACAGGTGTCAGCCACCATGACTGGCCAATTTTTATCATAATTTTAAATTGGCAACTAACCAGATGCTTTATGGTATCCCCATCATCCCCTACAAATGACTCCATGTCAGACACAGACATTAATCCGTTTGTGGAGTTAAATTTACATAAAGGGAATATGAAAAAGCAACAGATGTGTGGTATTAGGTGCAGTGATGTGCATTAAAAGAGAGATCCCATAGATCAAAAAAGAGATGTAAGTACCAGTAGGACATATTTTTCAAAGGGCATATTCAGAAGAATCCCAATGAGGTTACCTGTCAAAGGAAGCCATTCCATTTTAACTAAATATTTAAGAATTTTATCGTGACATAGATTTCATTTGGTTTATATATAAGTGATGTATTTTAATAATAAAATATGTAGTGCATGATTATCACTATCCAGATGTGAAGCAAAAATTGCATAAACCATTGTAATTCTTGATGAAACAAAAGAATATTGTGTAATGCTAATTATTATTTCATTTTTCAAATATTTGTAAAAGTAAGTGGCTGATGGGAAGCCTAACCACTGGCAATGAAGTGAATTCCATTTGATATGTTTCTTTTTTAATAAAAATTGCTGCACATTCTTTTCCAGAATCAAGTTAAACTCCTTGCTAATTCTAACACTGAACAAAATAGTAGTAAAGAACACTGATAACATTTCAATTTCAGCATCCCTGAATATTAGTAATCACATGATCTACCTTTAGAGACAGAAGATTGAAATCTGATTTTTTAAAAAGTTAAGTCCAGTGGCTATTTTAAGTGAGTCCGTGCTTTTAGATAGTATTGTCTTCAATAATGAACTTGTATAGATAAATATAGCATAACATTTTTACATATTATTCAACTACTGTTTTGAGATTGTCATGGCAATGTACATGTACAAAATATGTGGACTGGAAAAACAACACAAGCTACTCAATAATACTATTAAAGGAAAAATAACGTTTTTGGTTGTGTACATCCTGGTTCTACTCTTTTTAGAAAAACTAAAATTGGTTCATTAAGAAATATTTATTGGAGAGAGATCCAAGATGGCCGATCACTAGCAGCTCAGGATTGCAGCTCCCAGTAAAAGTGCAAAGAGCCAGTGGACGCCACACTTACCAATAAATTTTCGCTGCCCACGGACCAGGACATTCCCAGCGGAGGAGCCCCAC
>CAUYQU010070473.1:0-27306 GCA_963574635.1 Cheracebus regulus | reverse complement strand
GGGGTGCGTGTCCTTGAAAGCTGGCCCTGCTGGAATTCTGAGGTACCGCCAGCCTGTGTGCCGCGGGGATGCTCTCTCCTCGAGGGGCTTCCCGGCAGAGAGCAGAACCCCGCAGCCTCAGGAGCTGCCTGTCAATGTTGGAGGTCTCCGTGTGTCTTTCTTTCTCGTGTGTGTGTGTGTGTGTGTGTGTGTGTGTGTGTGTGTGTGTGTGTGTGTGTGTGTGTATGTGTGTGTGTGTGTGTGTGCGCGCGCGCATGTACTTGCCTTTGTGCAAGTAGCACATTTATGTGCTGGTAGCTCATGTTTCTGTCTGAGATGAGGACAAAATTTTTTTTTTTCTTTTTAAAACTCCAGAGAATATACCAAGTAAGATGAGGACAAATTGTATGCTGATATCTCATGTTTATGTGCTGGCAGCTCATGTTTATGTATTGGTAGCTCATGTTTCCATCTGAGATGAGAACAGATTGATGAAAGGTATAGGGGAGAAAGGCAATAGCTTGGAGGGGTGACTCCAGCAGGGACCAGATTCTAGGCTCCTTGTGGGTTATGCTGTAGCCTGAGGATTCATTCCTTCAGTAAATAATAACAGCACTTGCTGTGTACCAGGTATTGGTGCTATGTACAGAAAGACTTTCCTCCTCATTTCACAGAAAATGCCAAGGCCATCAGGTTGCCTGATCTCTTCTCTGTGCAGACTTACCATTAAGCACGCTGGTCCTTCCTGTTGTTGCAGAGGAAGAAGCAGGTGTGCCTCTCCTGGGAGTCCCTGCTACCTGGGCTCAGGGTTCCAGCACTTCCCCTCTTCTTCAGCAGTTTGCTCCATCAGTTGGCCCTTCTCTTTGGCAGGTGCTTTCTTGGAGCCAGCTCTCCATGAGCTTCTCTCCTCTCCACTCAGGAGAGTCAAAAAATAGCTTTTCCCATCTCCCCTCTTCCCACTTACTGGTTGCACTTCTTTTTATTTTCAAATTAATTCTTTTTAGAGATTGGGGTCTCACTATGTTGCCTAGGCTGGTCTCAAACTCCTGGTCTCAAGTGATCTCCCACGTTAGCCTCCTGAGTAGCTGGGATTAAAGGCATGCACCACCATGCCTGGCCCTGGATGCACTTGTGAGACAGCAGTCTGCACTTCACCTTTCATTCATTTTCCCATCTGTTACAGTTTGGCTTATATTATCTGAAAAATATTCTTCTTAAGACAATCTCTCTTAGCCTGTCTTTAGTCTTCATCCTGTTGGACCTTTGAAGCAAGTGATGCTGATCACTTTCCGAGTCTGAAACGATTCCTATGGCTTCTGTGACATAAGATACCTAAGAAAGTCTTTCCTGATTTCTCTTCCACTCACCCTGTAACTGGTGTCCCCCAGGCCAGTGGTATAATAGTCATCCAATAAATGTTTGCCACATGAACACATAGAAGGATGAAAAATAAAAGAAATAGTTTTGTCCCATTCGTTCTTTTTACGGGTTTTCACACACCAGTGCATGTATTGTGCCTCCCTGGGCAACCAAAGAATTAGAGAAGTCAAGGCCTTGTAAAAGAACATAGTGTTGCTGGGCACTGTGGCTCATGCCTTTAATTCTAGCACTTTGGGAGGCCAGGGCAGGAGGATCACCTGAGGACAGGAGTTTGAAACCAGCCTGGCCAGTATGATGAAACCCCATCTCTACTAAAAATACAAAAAAAAAAAAAAAATTTTAGCTGGTGTGGTGGCATGCGCTTGTAGTCCCAACCACTTGGGAGGCTGGGACAAGAGAATTGCTTGAACCCAGGAGGCGGAGGTGGCAGTGAGCCCAGATTGTGCCACTGCACTCCAGCCTGGGCAACAGAGCAAGACTCCGTCTCAAAAAGAAAAAAGTAATGTCATCTTCCCTCTGCTCAGCCTAGTTGCAATAGACTTCTTGTCTAGCCCTCGGCCTCCAGAGTCTGGTGTCAGATCCTTAAAGCCACAGCTAGCTCTCAGTGTTTGTTCAGACTCCACAGCATGGCCTTGTATGCAGGTTCTTCCCAGCACCCTCTTCTCACACAGCTTGTCCTGGTGCTCTAGGCATTTTACATCAACCTCCAACGAGGCCACGCTCTTTCATGCCTCCACACAGTTTGCCTTTGCACATGTTTATTTTCTCCATCTACTGACTTGCTTCTGGCAACTCTTCTTTGCATCTCTTCTCTTACAAAGCATTTTGTCCCCCAACCTGCCCTCGAGCCTAGCAAGTGAGTGCCATGTACTCCCAAGATGACGCTGACCACACTGGGTGAGAATTCATTTCTGTGCCAGTCTTTTTCCCAGTTGGTAGAGCTCTTTAGGTGTAGAAAGGAAGCCTGGGTTGTCTCTTTGACCCTCAGTCTTGCCCTGGCCTATCATACATCAGTTCAGGGAAGATATATGGAGGGCATGAATGGAAACCTGGCTGTCTTTTAAAAGCCATTATGTTAGTTATGAATCTGTGCCATGGATTGGGTGAATCTGTTAGTGGGTGACAGCAGCATGAGGCATCTGTTGGATGTTGGTGAGGCATCTGTGGTTGAGAGAAGATGTCTGGATGATGGTGGGTTCCATAGCTAAGGGCCTTGGATGGTCAGTGGATAATGGTGGGTGGGGCATGTGGGTAGTGGTGAGGTCTGGGAATGAAGAGGGAGGGAAAGTCTGTGGGAAAGCGGGGAGCGGGCAGGTTGGACTGGTGAGGCACTAAGGATCTGGGATGCTCCTGGGAGGGGGCATCCTGCTTTCCTTGGGGGCTCTAAGCGAAGTTTGTCCACATGAGGAGCGTGGCTGTATAGCTGGGTAAAAGGATCTGCTGACACATTTCTCATCCTTCTAGGTTGTTCTTCGTGGGCTCCCGTGAGGGCCACCTCCCGGACCTTCTGTCTATGATCCACATTGAACGTTTTACACCTATCCCTGCTTTACTGTTCAATGTAAGCTTTGCTGGGAACCACGGGGCTTGGGCGGATCTGTGCATTGCTCCTTCTGATTTGTGCTAAGTGGTTATATAAGAGGGATTCTGAGAAAGGCCTTACTCTAAGATTTGAAAAACAATTCATTTTTTGTTGTCATTTAGTTCTTTTATGGTTTTAAGTTTAAATTTTGGATTTATCTGGAATTTATATTATAGCATAGTATTGAGAAAGGTGGGGATTAATTTTTTTCTCAAATGGCAGCCAGCTATACAAATATCATTTATTGAGTAATCCATTTTTCCATAGTTTTCAAACTTTTATCATAGAAAAGTAATAACAGCTAATTTTTTAGCGTGCTCAGTATGTGTCAATTATAATTTAATCTCAGCTAATCCTCCCCATCAGCACCAAGCCTCCTTAGTTTAGCTTTATACTGACTATCTGAAAACTAAAGAGGGACCAAAGGTACTTCTTTAGTTCCCCCACCCTTGGAATTTTCCTAGCAATTCTCATATTTGTTTGTCTTGATGAACTTTTCTATCATTTCATCAAAATAACAGAAAAATCCTCTTGATACTTTGATAGGGCCAGCATTGAATTTATAAATTTAAGAGGTTATCTGACTACAGGTATGTACTACCAAGGCTGGCTAATTTATTTTTTGTACAGATGAGGTTTCACTATGTTGCCTAGGCTGGTCTTGAGCTCCTGGGCTCCAGTGAGCTGCCACTTCGGTCTCCCAAAGTGCTGGGATTATAGGCACTAGCCACCATGCCTAGCCTTCTCTTCTTAATATAGGGTCCTTCCTTATCTCCACAGAAGGGGCTCTTTTTGTTTTAAATCCTTTGTTGATAATTTTAATGAAAAGACTATTGGAATTTAAACACATTTGACCTTGTCCCAGGACTCTAGGCCCTGATCCTTGTCTTCTAGGATTCTTTTGTTCCCAGAGGCTAATTCTGTCATACGTCTGAATGGATCTATTTTGCTAGTTTCCAGGTTCAACATCTGACTTTAGGGGCCTGAAACGCTACAATTTCTTCCTCTAGCTCAAAATTCTTCCCTGGGGAGAGAGTTACAGCCCATTATTGATTGACATTATTTAGTCCAGATGGATATGGATCCATTTCACTAGTTAGCATTTCTCAGGCCCCAGGGCAGTGAGATGGTTCTGAAGGCATTTGCCCCATTTGTATGCCAGGAGTTGGGACCCAGGTCTGAGCCCTTTCTAGGACACAGTGTGATCCATGTTAAGGTTGGTGCACTGAAGAGGGCCTCCATGCCTGCTTTTCTAGAGTGCTTGCAACAAGGGGGAGGCATTGTATGGAGGAAGGGCTGCAGCAGAAGAGGAAAGATGGTAACTTGAGGGTTAATGTACCTCAAGGTCCATCAAGGAATGGACTTTATCTAATGCCAAGGGGTCAATGGAAAGAGCCAAAGGTAATCTGGTGAAGTGGCATCAGATCTAGCACTGACTGCTGGGTAGGGGAGTCTCCTGGGGGCGCAAGTGGTGATGATACTCCCTGCTTCCCGACCCCTTTCCCGCAGTGTACTATGACACTCATCTACCTCATCGTGGAAGATGTTTTCCAGCTCATCAACTACTTCAGCTTTAGCTACTGGTTCTTCGTGGGCCTGTCTGTTGTTGGACAGCTGTACCTTCGCTGGAAGGAGCCTGAGCGGCCCCGGCCTCTCAAGGTCAGCAGCTCTGGGCAGACTAGAAGGGGTGGGCCATCTCCCTAAGGTGCCTTCTTGCCCATGACCTGTTTCCTCTTCCCATGTTACTTAGTATCTCACCCCCTCTATTTCAGCTGAGCCTGTTTTTCCCCATCATGTTCTGCATATGCTCCGTATTTCTGGTGATAGTGCCCCTCTTCAGTGACACCATTAATTCCCTCATCGGCATTGGGATTGCCCTTTCTGGAGTCCCTTTCTACTTCCTGGGTGTTTACCTGCCAGAGTCCCGGAGGCCACTGTTTATTCGGAATGTCCTGGGTGAGCTTCTCTTTGCCACTTTACTAACTGGCGGCTGTATGTACATGCGCATGCAAAGGTGGGGGGTGGCTAACAGCTTCCCCATACTCAGATTTTGCTGGAGGCCATGAGACCCAGCTGTCCATGACTTCCCTCTTGATTTTGACACAAGCACTTCAGTTCTAATTTTAGTGTCCTATTTTGGGGCTAAAACATTACCTCCTGACAACACAAGTCACCTGGAAAGATGGGCCATGGATCAAGACTCTGGTCGGGCATAGGACAAAGGACGATGAGGCTTGTTGGGAGAGAGGGGCAAAACCTGGCACAGGGTACCCAAGGGGCAGGTGAGAGGGAGCATTAGATGTTACTAGTCAGCCTTGTGTTCAGGTTGGGGCTATAGCTAGATGTTTACTAAATCCTGTGCTTCTCTATTTTCATTTAGCTGCTATCACCAGAAGCACCCAGCAGCTTTGCTTTTGTGTCCTGACCGAGCTTGATGTAGCCGAAGAGGAAGAGGTTGAGAGGAAAACTGACTAGACGTCAGAGGTAGCTCTCCGAGGGCCACCTATGGCCACAGCCACCAAAATCCTGATAACAAGACTCTGTGGGCTCAACTCTCCTGAATTAAAGGAGCCTTTTGACCCACATCATATAACCGGGCTCAGGGCCAGTGCTCGCTCTTATTGGTAAGCTATAGGAGGAGACTCAGGATCTGGGCCAACCTCAAGGTGGGGACTTCAGAGGGTGGGGGAAGATTGGGGAACAGGGGAATGGTCATTTAGTTTTATTCCAGATGGGTAGAATGCAGCTCTTACATATATTTACTTGGTAAGGTGCAGTGGGGAAAAGGGAATGCTAGGTTGATAGGACTGGTGGCTTCTGAATTTGGTATTTGAGATTGGAAGTAGGAGTCCCTATAGAGGGGCTGCTTTACAGGAAGTTTTCCTCTGACCAGGTCCAACACCTGACTTTAAAGGCCTGAAATGCTACCATTTCTTCCTCTGGCTCAAAATTCTTCTCTGGGGAGAGAGTTATATTCCATTATTTATTGATATTTAGTCCAGAACACCAGTTCTAATGAAGCATGAGTGTCTTTTCATCTATAGGATGCAATAGGCTGATTGTATTTAAAATTCAAAGCACCCAAAACTGGGTCCCTCTGCTGTCAGAAACGTTTTTGGTGTTGGATCAGACTCTGACCACAGATTTTGTGCCGTTTAGCACAATCTTCTATTGAGTCTTACCTGCAACAATGAACTTTAAAGATTTTTTTTTACGCATGTACCAGTTATACTTTAGTATATAAGTAGGTCACATTACAAGCACCTGGCTCAGGTCCAGCAAGAACAGATGAACAAATTGATGACTCAGAAGTCTGTTAACTCTGCTGTTTTTGAAGGATAATCCTTTATTTCACTTAAGACCTTGCGTCTTTGTTTTAGCTGATAGTAAATCTCTGGGTTTCTGTTACAAACTTTAAGAGGGCTGAAACTTACGGAATTCGGGTGGATCACCTGAATCCTTTCAGCTGTCAATGGCTTGGAGAACATCTCATGAGCTCAAGTCATCAAATAACCTGTTCCTCTCTGTAAGGGCAGTGTGAGGGACTGCTGTGCAGACCCAAGCAAGCCCACCCTGGTGCTAGGTCATTTTTCTGAAAACCTCACATCAGGCTGCATCCTCCTCTTCTGTCTCTGGCACCAGGCTTTGTTTACACTTGGAGCCGCCTTGGTGTGGGTCACCAGGACAGTGCACTCCTCTCCTGCCAGCCTCTCTTTCTCCGAGGTGTGGTGGGCTGCAGTCTCAGGAAGAGCTTGGTACTTGTGGGAACTTCTGTTCTCTCCCTGTGGAGACTCCTGTTTTCTCCCTGTGGAGATCAGTGAAGACTGGGAGGAGAGCTGCTTCAACCTCAGTCCGGCTCCTCAGCAGGCTGCGTAAGTGCAGGCAACTAATTCTGGTGCTCAGGCTGGGCTTGCCACCCAAGTCAGGCCTGCTCTGGCCTAATGGATCTTACTCTATGAGCAGTACAGCTGCAATGAATTGCACAACTGTTTTGTGATGCTGCCAGACACTGTCATCCTGGGCCCAGAAGAACTGCTAGCTTGACACACCTCGTGGGCTTCTTATTCTTGGTTTTAGAGTTGGTCAATGGTGAGGCAGTCTCCCTTTCTGACCATTCTTCTCCACCCAGTCACAGATAAGGGCATAACCTTGGACATATATTTGCTCAATAAAGATTGAAGGAAGCATGGTCACAGTTGCCTTGGGTTCAGAGCATAATGCATATGTGAAGCATGGGGTGACATTCTTAGTGTCATGGGTTCAGGATTTGTACGGCAAATTCCTGCCTGGCAACAGAGTGTCTTGTGCAAAGTCTGACTTGCCTAAACTCTAAGAACATGACTTCTGTCTGAGCCAAGCTGGCACCCATCCTGGGACTCCTGGAGCTAATCCTTTAAGCAAAGTGCGCCTGCCTTAAAGATCCCTGACCCTGGCTTTAGCGTTCTCCACCAAATAACCAGCTAATCCCAGGAATTTGGTGCCCCCCAGAGGCTTCTAGGAAAAGCAAGGACCTTACATGCCAGGTGCCCTAGTACTTGCTTAGTGAGCCGTGTCATCCTCCTTTCATTTTTGGATGGTGACAGCATTCTTCCCCTCTGTGCTGGATACAGACTTTTCTCAGGATCCCCTTTTTGGGAGTGAAGCTAGAGACTCCCTACAGCACTCAAACTTCATGGTGGAATTAATTTCTGCCAGCTCTTTGTTGTCTGTTTCCTTAAATCCTTCTCCTGGTGTGCTTATCCCTTTTGCAGTGAGTACAGTTTATTAAGTTGCCGGCCCTTTAATGTTGGTAAAACTTAATGAGTATATAAATGGCAGTGAGCACATTGTAATGGCACAGTGTTTTCTTTCTTTTTTTTTTTTTTTAAAGACGGGGTTTCACCATGTAGGTCAGGGTGGTCTTGAACTCCCGACCTCAGATGATCCGCCCGCCTTGGCCTCCAAAGTGCTTGGATTACAGGCGTGAGCCACCACGCCCGGCCTGGCACAGTGTTTTCTTTTTTCACCTGGTTGCTGTGAATGTAAGAATGGTTTTCAATCCTTTGTTTCTATGCCTACAGACAGAAAGTAAGATGTCTAATATGAGCCATACAAGTTGCTGCCTGTTATAATGTTGAATTACTCCTTTGTGCATACCTAGGATGTTTGTTTTAATGAGTTGCAATATATAGGGCCTGAGTACACAGAATTTAATCACTTTGGCAGGTTTAACAACTCCATGTAGGTAAGAACTAGTGTAGGAAATGGACATTAAGTCAAAGAATGATAGCAGGTGGGAGGGAGGAGAGATACTTAGGAAATCTTAAAAGAGGTGGCAAGAAGGCATGTCCCTATGTAACTCACCTTCCCTCTTGATAGTGAGTCAGAGACACTGTCACAGGCTATGAGAGCACACCCCTAACTGAATGTTCTGCGTTGTTTCCTTAGACCTGTGTTGTCCACTACAACAGCTACTAGCCACATGTAGCTAATTACATTTAAATGAAATAAAATTAAAAACCCAGTTTCTCAGTTGAGCTAATCACATTTCAAGTGCTCAGCAGCCACCTGTGTCTGCTACTACACAGTGCAGACACAGAACATATTGTCACTACAGATAGTTCTACGCTAGAATAAACACCAAGGCAGTCAGTGAACACAGCTGTGGTTTGGAAAGGCTTAAGGACAGAGTTTTCTTAGAAGAGATACAGTTGTAACAAAATTGACCCTGTTGATAGTAGTTTGTGTTCCTGGTGAGTGCTGTGAAGAGTAAACATTACTCAGTGGAAAGCTGAGTTCAAAAGGTGCTTTGTTTTTCCTCCCTTAAGTCCTTAGTATCTATAATCAATGCTGAAACTTCTGTCTCACTACCCCACCCTCCCTGTTTTAGATATATAGATTTAAAAGGTTTTAAAATAATTACTTTCCATGTTCAAAGCTAGCTTTTACTAAACACATGTATCACATTCATACATATGCTGTTTCTTGGCACCACTGCCAAAGGAAGTCAGTAATTTCACAACCATTATCAGAGTTTGGAAGCAGAGATAGTTGGTATATAAAATCTCCCACGGCTCAGACAGACTACTTTCTGCCCTAATGGCCATTGCTATCCAGTCTGTACTGCTACAAGGGACCCACTGGTCCCTCTTAGATGCCATCTATCCAAAGGAACAGGGTTTTCTTAGAGGCAGGCAGCCTGGTGGTAGGGCAAAGCAGAAACTTACTTTACTGCTAATGAAATGGGAACCTCTCTTTCCCTTGTGGTTTCAGCATAGGAGAACCTGACCTGAATTCCAGGAAAATGCCTGGGCCAAGAAGCTAAAGAAACCTTCCTTTTTATAACATTTTTTTTTCTTTCAAACTGTAGGGTTACTTTTGATTGAGGCAAAGGGGCCCTACTGTAAGTGGAAAAGACACTCCCTTAACAAAAGTTCTCACTGTGTTGGGATGGTGCTGCCCAACATGCTTTTCTTCCACATGTTAAGCTAGGAAACCTAAGAGGATGTCAGCAGGGCAGATTACCCCGGATTCAGAGCCCTCACGGGCTTGTGGCAGAACCTCATGGACATCACAAGACCATCAGTCTGAATCCAGGTCATGGAGGTTGTCATAGCCGAACTCCTTCTGCACATTCAGAGGGTACTTGTGCCACATCCGCTGTCTGCTGCTGCCTCTTTCCTCCTCACTCAGGCTGTTGTAGTCAGCAGAGCCTGGAATGAGATCCCGGGAATGGAATCTAAATGTGATTTTCCTTGGCTACCGCAGGAGCCCCTTCTCTTCTCAGAAAGGTCTGTTTTTGTTCCCGATTGTAATACAAAATACTTGCTCAATAAAGAAAATAAAGACTATAGAATTTTTTAAAAAAACACTTACTTTCTTATCTAAACCAAGTCCCTTCATACTGGAGTATTTCGTCACTTCTTCCCTCAGTATAGGATTTTTTTGTTGTTGTAAGATTTGTAGTTGTATTCTAAGTATTTTTGTACTTTCCCCTCTTAATGTATTATTGACAAACCTCCCCAATAGAATATTCAATTGTTTGATTAATTTCTCTGTTATCAGACACTAATACATTATTTTTGTAGCCCTTCTCTCTTCTTCTGACACAGGTATCACAGGAGCTGTGTTGTCAGGGCATCTTTCTTTCTTCTTCCCCCAGGTACTATGTCTTTCTTACAACAGTTGTACATGCAGCAGTTTTTTGAGAAGTTAGATAACTGATTTGTGAAAACGCTGGGCTTACTCCTACTGGCAAACCTCTCTCTTCATTGGTTTCTTGACTGGGGCAGGGAAAGAGACAATGAGCTACACATTGTACGTAATCTCAACTACTAAAATTCATGCAGTACCATCTCATTTGGAGAGAGAATGAAGCTCGTGAGGTGAAGTAACTGCCCAAGACCCACAGCAAAGTAATGACAACTACAGATTTGAACCCAGGTCTGACGGATTATTACACCCCCAGGAGGCCCCTGGGAAACACTGGTCTTTGGGCCTCCTACAGCATGAGTTGCGGTTGAGCTGTTAGTGCTCAATGGCAGAGAAGGAAAGGCAGTTAAGATGCACCTGTCAACCATGCCTGCACCTCAGTCTCGGATCTTACCAGTCCCTCCCTGTCCAGAGCTGCAACTCACCTCTGGAATCCTCATCTCCATCACTGCTCTCCTCCTCTGGGTACTCATTGCGCCAGTTATTCTCACTGTTCTCATCATCTTCATCTTCGTAAATGTCCTCTGGTTCTGGATCATCGTTCACCTACACATCTCAACACAAACATGAGTCCAAGTCAAAACCTCTAAGGTTATGCTCTGGGGGAAGCTGTAAGCATACCAGCTTGGAGAGATGTCATGTAAAAGTGCCAGGTGAAAAAACTCCTGAGGCAAAGTAGGAGTTAGTTTGACTCTGTTGCACGTGAGGCTATGCGGGAGATAACAACCCCGTTCCACTCAGAGTCCAGCTCCAGAATGACAGGACAGGCTGAACTCCATGAGAAGGGAACACAGGGAACAGAGGAGTGATGGCTCTAAGCGACTCTTTCAAATACCAAGGTCAAAACCAAAACCCAAGCATAAGAGGTGCAGAAAGGCAGGAGGAAGGGCCATGCAGTAGTCCAAGGTGGGTACCTGACTGCAAATCTGTGTCCTGATGCAGGTGCAGGATACGGTGCTTCTCAATTACAGTCTTAGCATGACAGTTAGGTGCCACCTTAACTTTTCTTGTTAATCATTTTAGAATTTAAGATAGGCCAAGCGTGGTGGCTCATGCCCGTAATCCCAACACTTTGGGAGGCCAAGGTGGGCAGATCACTTGAGGTCAGAAGTTTGAGACCAGCCTGGCCAACATGGTAAAATGCTGTTTCTACTAAAAATACAAAAATTAGCCAGGCATGGTGGTGGGCACCTGTAATCCTAGCTACTTGGGAGGCTGAGGCACGAGAATTGCTTGAACCCAGGAGGTGGAGGTTGGCATTGAGCCAAGATTGTGCCACTGCACTCCAGCCTGGCCACAGAGCAAGACTCCGTCTCAAAAAGAAAGAAAAAAAAAAGATAATGGTGTCAGCTAGATGTGGTGGATCACAGTGGATCATGCCTGTAATCCTAACACTTTGGGAGGCCAAGGTGGAAGATCACTTGGGTGCAGAGCCTGGACAACATAATGAGACCCTCTCTCTACAAAAAAATCAACAAAAATAAGGCATCGTGGTGCATGCCTGTACTTCTGGCTGGCTACTTGGGAGGCTGAGATGGGAGGATAGCTTGAGCTGGGAGAAAGAGGCTGCAGTAAGCTCAGCACCACCGCACTCCAGCTTGGGTGACAGAGCAAGACCTTGTCTCAGAAAAGAAAATAATAGTGTCAGGACGTTAGCTTTCTTCATCCAAGGTTTTCTCTACTTCTGAGATATGAATTAAAAAATAGGTTTTGTTGTCATTCACATCAAGAATTTCTGGTTTTATCTTGTCTTGATCTTATCATAAGCCTCATACACACCCAAGAGTGGATAGCTATAAACAATAAAGATGTTGCAAACCTTGTAAAAGATTCATTAATGTAAAAATTATCAATCTAAGATGATCTTTCCCCAAATTTCCCATGCTATAAAGTCAGCTTCCTAAAAGGCATTTAGAATAAATTTTCCCTTTTAAGGAGGAAAAGAACTAAGGACAATGATGATCAGGAGTGGAGCCCAGGGAAGCAAAGCATTCTGATTGGAGAAAGAGTTTAGGATGCCTCGTGCCCTCTCCTCATGGGCCCCCTTACCAGCTCCCACTCTTGGCTATAGGGCTGCACGGAGAGGATGTTCTCAATCCAGCCTGGAGTGGCCGTCTCCAAGTAGTAAATGTCATATACATAGTCGTCGTGTTTTTGTTCTTCCTGGTGCCTGACTCCTGGCCCATCCTCGGACAGAGTCAATCGCTCACGGATCAACTCTACAGAATTGCAGAGTATCACATCTGAGTCAGATGTCTGTAAAGAAACCACAGATTACACATGCATGACCCAAAACATCATGTTCCATGATGAAGAACCTAAAAGTTGGGTGAAGGAAGACTCCCTGCAGTTCTTAGACAGGGTCCCGGTCTGTCGCCCAGGGCTGGAGTGCAGTGGTGCGATCTTGGCTCACTGCAATCTCTACCTCCCAGGTTCAAGCGATTCTCCTGCCTCAGCCTCCCGATTAGCTGGGACTATAGGTGCATGCCACCACACCCGGCTAATTTTTTGTATTTTTAGTAGAGACGGGGTTTTACCTTGTTAGCCAGGATGGTCTTGATCTCCTGACTTCAAGTAATCTGCCCGTCTGGGCCTCCCAAAGTGCTGGGATTACAGGTGTGAGCCACTGCGCCCAGCTACAGTTCTATAATGTTGTGGTCAAGATTCTTATCCTTATGAACTCCTAGTTTCTTAATTAATTATTAGAGAATCAAGAATCTCTGTAAAATTATCGTATAGTTCTTATTTTGAGATAGAAACCTACAAGATTGCCTCCTACTCTTTTGTGCTTGGCTCTCATGCCTATAATCCCAATGCTTTGGGAAGCCAAGGTGGATAGATTGCTTGAGCCCAGAAACTCAAGACCAGCTTGGGCAACATGGCAAAACCTCCGCCTCTACAAAGAAACACAAAAATTAGCTGAGTGTGGTAGCGTGCGCCTGTAGTCCCAGGTACTCGGGAGGCTGAGGCTGAAGTGACCCGTGATCATGCCACTGTCCTCCATCCTGGGTAAAAGAGAACTGTCTCAAAACAATGAAAGAAAAAAAAGTTTGGGAAGACTGGCCTACCTAGAAGAGGGAAAAGACAGAAGACCTGGCTTGTCTTGACTCCAAGCTCCAAGTCAGACCTGCTTCTATAGGTCCTGTGAGTTCCTTTGGTATTCTACAATGTTCTCTCTTTCGGGATCAGCAGGCTCACAGCAGCACCCCTATGAATGAACCTGAAATGGGTCTGTATTTTGTGTGGCCTCCTGTAGAAGCTAACAGGTATTTCCTGGTAACCTCTACCACTGCCCATCATTTGGCTTGCCATATACCGATACCCTTCTTTTAACGGCAAACTGGGAATGGGCTCACCTATAGACCTACTACTGCAAAGAATAGTCTGAAATGCAATGCCCCAAAGTAGAAATGGCCCAGGTAAGATGTGTACCGGTGCTGACAGGCTGTGTTATCCAGGGGTCTCCTGACCTGGTGATCTACCCTCTTTGGTCTCCCAAAGTGCTGGGATTACAAATGTGAGCCACCGCACCTGGCCCCACATTTTCAATTATACTACACATAGCATTTTGTCCTGTTAAACATACATTTTCCCCTACAGCCAGTCTTCATGGTCATCAATTCTAAGAGTCCAGACAGTTCTGTGTGTCAATCTCTTGGATATAATTTTTAACTGCCATGTATAGTGTTGCAATGAATGTGCCATTTCCTGCTTTGACAATGGGGATGAATGTAACTCATAAGGTTTTTTGTGAGGATTAAATGAGTTAAAAGAAAATATAACAAGTACTTAGCACCCTATTTGAAGTAATTACTTAGTCAATCAACAGTAGCTTTTGTTAATATCATAGCTTAGCTTAGCTGTTTGCTTCTGCTGAATTATTTCCCTAGGATAAATCTTGGAGGTGGGCCTACTAGTTAAAAGGAATTGAAGTCCTTTAATTTTTAATTTCCTATTAAGTTTATTTAGTAAGGACTGGGTGCGGGCTCACGCCTATAATCCCAGCACTTTGGGAGGCCGAGGCGGGCAGATCATGAGGTCAGGAGATCGAGAACATCCCGGCCATGGTGGAACCTCATCTCTACTTAAACACAAAGAATTAGCCAGGCATGGTGGCGCACACCTGTAGTCCCAGCTACTCAGGAGACTGAGGGGGGAAATCGCTCGAACTCAGGAAATGGAGGTTGCAGTGAGCCGAGATCACGCCACTGCACTCCAGCCTGGGTGACAGAGCAAGACTCCGTCTTAAAAAAAAATTATTTAATAGGAATTTATCAGGAATTTAATTTGCTTAAAATGTGAATTACGTCAATTTAAGGAGGAATTCATTGTAACATGGCATAAATGCTGTCATTTTAAAATTTCTTTAGACAGTTTTAATTTTAAAATTTCTTTAGATTATGCATGGCTTTAGGTCCAAAGAATAATAAATCTATGTATTTAAAATATGGCCCCCACTCCTGTAAAGCCATGCTGTTTTCCAAAACACTTGCATCAATTTTATTCCTATTGTGTATGCTTTTAATCATTGCCTTGCCAACAGTGCTGTCAACTACTTTTTTCTTGCTAGTTTAGTATGCATAAAACCTCAAGCATGCTTTAAGCTTAAATTCATATTTTTCCCTATAAGTACTCTGTGCAAACATTTTCGATATGTTTAGAGTTGGTATTGCTTTACTGGAAAAATTTCTGTTCATATCTGTCATCAGTTTATTTCCTAGTTTCCCTTATAAAATTAAATTAGCAATTTAATTTTTTTTTTTTTTTTTTTTTTTTTTTTATAAGAGTTTTGCTCGTAACCTAGGGTGGTGTGCAGTGGTATAATTTTGGCTCACTGCAACTTCTGCCTCCTGGGTTCAAGCAATTCTCCTGCCTCAGCCTCCTGAGTAGGTGAGATTACAGGCGCCCACCACCATGTCCATCTAACTTTTGTATTTTTAGTAGAGACGGAGTTTCACCATGTTGGTCAGTCTGGTCTCAAACTTCTGACCTCAAGTGATCCGCCTGCCTTGGCCTCCCAGAGTGCTGGGATTACAGGTGTGAGCCACTGTGCCCAGCCTGATGAACTATTTACTTGATTCAGTTCCACTGATCATTGGTTTAGTCTACACATTTTATAAGTCATGAATTAGTCTGGAATGTTCTGGTGAAAAATGTGACTATGGACATCATACACAAATTGCTATCTAATTACACTAGCACTGGCTGTGCACAGTGACTCACACCTGTAATCCCAGCACTTTGGGAGGCTGAGGCGGGTAGATCACCTGAAGTCGGGAGTTCAATACCAGCCTTGCCAACATGGTGAAACCCCATCTCTACTAAAAATACAAAATTAGCCGGGTGTGGCGGCTTATGCCTGTGATCCTAGCTACTCAGGAGGCTGAGGCACGAGAACCACTTGAACTCAGGAGGCAGATGTTGCAGTGAGCTGAGGTTGTGCCACTGCACTCCTTGGGCAACAAGGGCGAGACTCCATCTCAGAAAAAACAAAAAACGAACAAAACCCACGAAACAAAAAACACCACACTAGCACCATTTGCTTCTTGCTTGTGGATTCATTTTGAATTATAACTGAATTTTTAAAAGTTTCAAAATATTGAGATGAGTTCTATAAAAATGTTTATCGAGGGCACACTGGCTCACGCCTGTAATCCCAGCACTTTCGGAGGTCGAGGCGGGCAGATCACTTGAGGCCAGGAGTTCGCAACCAGCCTAGCTGACACGGTGAAACCCTGTCTCTACTAAAAATGCAAAAATTAGTTGGGTGTGGTGGCTCACGCCTGTAATCCCAGCTACTTGAGAGGGTAAGGCAGGACAATCTCTTGAACCCGGGAGGTAGAGGTTGCAGTGAGCTGAGATCATGCCACTGCACTCTAGCCTGTGCTACAGGGTGAGACTTCCACTGAAAAAAAAGGGTGGGGGGGAGGGGGGACACCTTATGTTGAGAATTCTCTATTTTTTTAGAGACAGGGTTGTGCTCTGTTGCCCAAGCCAGAGGGCAGTGACTTGATCACACCTCACTGCAATCTCTAGTTCAAGTGATCCTCCTGCCCCAACCTCCCCAGTAGCTAGGACTACAAGCACATGCCACCATGCCCAGCTAATTTCCTTTTTCTTTTTGTAGTAACAAGGTCTTGCTTTGTTGCCCAGGCTGGTCTCAAGCGACCCTCCTGCCTCAGCCTCCCAAAGCACTGGGATTACACAATTTATTTTCTTTCTTTCTGTCCTCTCTTTCTTTCATCTTTTTTTTTGAAGATAGGGTCTCACTCTGTCGCCTAGGCTGAAATGCCACTGCGCATGAGTCATGGCTCAATGTAGCGTTGACCTCCCCAGGCTCAGGTGATCCTCTCGTCTGGGCCTTCCAATGTGCTGAGATTACAGGCGTCAGCTACGATGCCTAGCCTCAGGAGAATTTTCTATTTCTATGGTTTTGGTGCATGTAGTAAAACTTTTTTTAAAAAGTGAGTGCAAATGAATTTAGCAAATATAATGTAGTAAAGAAAAGCACTGGATTAAATGTGAGAAGACTTGCAATGTAGACCTAAATCTACCTCAAACTTGATACGCTAACCAGGACTAGTCCTTTAACCTCTCTTTGATCAGTTTTCCTACTTGCTCTATCTCTGCTTTGCTCCAGTAATTCCCGTCTCAGTCAGGGTGAAAGGCAACGTCCTTACAAATACCTGGAGAGTCTAGCAGGCATCCTCCCTCAAATTCCTTACTGCTCTCCTCTAGCTCACTGGTCTCCGGGCACCTTGCAAGGAGCAGGGAAACTCGGCTTCAGGGCTTCTTTACTTTCAGGTTCTCTGCCCGTAAGTCCTCTCGGTATCTGTAATGCCTTGCCATTCATCTGCAAGTCTTCACTCAAATGTCATTTTCTCAGTGACACTGTTACTGAAGTGACACCACTCTTCCTGCTTTGTCTCACCCCCTCCTTACAACCCTTATCACCATCTGACACTGAATTGACTCGTTTACTGTTTCTCTCCACCTGCATGTTAGGTCCTCACTGCTGTATCCACAGAATATAAAAAAAAATACCTGGAACATAGTAGGAACGAACGTAGTAAACACATGTTGAATGAATAGCCAAATCTGTAAAATGAAGCCGTCACGCCGGATAGCTCATCCATCCCCTTAAGATGAAGCTGTATGCTGCTACTGGGCCTAGTCTCCAGGCATTACCGTCCTGAGAATCCCAGCAGCCACCTTCAGGGGGCGTACTCACTTTGCAGGAGGCCGCAGCAGCTGCTTCAGGTTCTCCCTCCTCGTGGACAAGGTCTAACAGCTGAAAGCCCGAGTCCCCGGAGACTTCCGGGTTCCCCGACGTGTACTCGGACTCCTGGCCGCTCGAGGTGGTCCCCAAGGATCGGCGGCTGGAGACCACCCGGTAGCGGCCTTCCTGCCGGATCTCCCGAGCCGAGGCGCGGAGATTACGGCGGACACGTTGCTGGCTGTCCCGTGATGGGCGCAGAGCTGCTCGCAGGAGCGGCTGGACTGGCTCCTCCTAGAGGGTAACAGGGAAGGGAGATCGACGTAAGCAGGGGTTCGTGATCGAATCAGGGATCGGGTTTCGGGCCGGCTGCACCCTAGGATGCCCCACCAGCTGCACCACGCCTAATACCTGGGAGCACACAGTGGCCACCAACTGGAAGACATTATTCTCGGCCGCTCTGTCCAGATCCTGTGGCGCCTTCTGGGCCGCCGACTCGACCGCGTCGCTCCGGAGGCGTTTACAGGCGAGCACAAGAGCCTCGGCCGGCTCCGCACTGCGCTTCCGCTTCACCCGGAGCACAGCCGTCCTGCCGGCCTCCATAGTGACTGCCGCGGAGCACTGTGGGAACGCGCGGGGTGTGATGGGATAGCCTTCCAGTTCCGCTTTGGGTCCCATCCGCCGCACAGTCCTCGCGCGCAGCAGGGGTACTGCCTCGCGCGCTGGCCGCGACAAAATGGTGATAGCAGCGGAGGCGAGCGGAGGAATTTCCGCGGCGGGTGAGGAGCTGGGTGTGCAGGGAAGATGGGGTCGCTTTGGAGTTCGGGGTGCAGCCAGCATCATGTCCTCAGCACCAGGGCTTCGGCAGAGGAACCTGGCGTGGGCGTACTTGAACTCTGGGGACTTCTCGAGTCCGAGTGGGGAGACTCGGAGCACCCTGACTTGCAGGAGAGCGGGGTTCCAGGCTGGCCCCCGGCTCTGCAGTCCAGTCGGGTGCTTGCCGCTCGCGGGGCTGGGTCGCAGTACTTGTGCCTGGCTCCTCCTCTCAGCCAGAGACCGCAGTAGCTCCAAGCATCGCACTCCCTTACTGGGCCACGGTTCTCTGATTGATGGACCTGCTGATATGTTTCCCACTCACTGTGTTCTGAGTAATTGGAGAGTCATGTATTCACTACACGCCAGCCAGAGTGGTCCTGTAAAAGCGTACACCCAGTGTAGATATGCTTCTGCTTAAAATCCTTGAGTGGCTCCCATTGCTTTTAGAACAAAATCCGAACGCCTTTCGGAAGTCGACAAGGCCCAGCTTGATTGAGCACAAGATGTGATAGGAGATGAGGAGGGGGCTTCTGCAAAAGTGCTTCTGTCGCTCAGGCTTTTGGCACATTTTGCTTATGCATCTAGTTCTTTCTACCTTAGGGCTTTCTCTTGGGAAAGTTGGGGTGAGGATTCCTGACGTGTAAAACCTCTTCCCCAACTTTTATCCTGGTCTGTCTTGTAGGTCTCAAATGCTACCTTCCTCAGAGAGTTCTTCTTTAACCTTGGTGTTCACTCTCTACAGCACTCTGTATATTTCTTGCATTCATGTAGTCTGTAATTTGTGTTACTGTCATTAGAGTCTAAGCTCTCTAGTTTGTGGTGGTGGCTCCAGTCCTTAATATAGTGCCTGGCACATAGAAGATAGTTAATAAATATAGTTATTTTTTCGAGACAGACTCTCACTTTGCTGCCTAGGCTGACTGCAGTGGTGTGATCAAGGCTTACTGCAGCCTTGACCTCCTGGGCTCAAGCGATCCTCTCACCTCAGCCTCCCGAGTAGCTGAGACTACAAGCACGCACCACTACACTCGGCAAATTATTAATTTTAATATATGCATACTTAATTTTAATATATGCATGTGTGTGTGTGTATGTGTGTGTGTGTATATATATATATATATATGTATATATTTTTTTAAGACTGGGGCTCACTCTGTCACCCAGGCTGGAGTTCAATGGCGCCATCTGGGCTCACTGCAACCTCCGCCTTTTGGGCTCTAGTGATTCTCCTACCTCAGCCTCCTGAGTAGCTGGGAGTAACTGGTACCACAGGCGCAGGCCATTTGGCCTAATTAATTTTTTTATTTTTTGTAGAGAACGGGGTCTCACTCTGTTGTGCAGGCTGGTCTGGAATGACCAGACTCAAGAGATCCTTGCACCTAGGCCTCCCAAAGTGCTGGGATCACAGGTGTGAGCCACCACCCCCTAGCAAATAAATTTTGAATGAATGAAATGGACCATCTGCTCTGCAGTCTGACTGGTAATACAATTAGGGCTTGGCATGGTAGTTTCTATTTCCTCCTTGTAAATGACCATGCGAGTTTACAACTCTTGGAGAATGAGGAGGGTGTCAGAGAATATCTCCTGAATCTGAAGTTTGGGTTCCTTCTGGGAGAGGACAAATAATGATGGATGAGGGCATTTAGCCATATAAGGTATAGTGCCAACCAGAAGAGGTTCATGCCTTCGTAAAATTGTTAACACAAGACATAGTTCCAGGTTTGTTTGCTTTTTGTTTTGTTTGTTTTGAGACAAAGTCTTGCTCTGTAGCCCAGGCTGGAGTGTAGTGGCGCGATCTTAGCTCACTGCAACCTCCGCCTCCCAGGTTCAAGCAATTCTCCTACCTCAGCCTCCCCAAGTAGCAGAGATTATAGGTGCGTGCCACCATGCCCCAGCTAATTTTTTGTATTTTTGGTAGAGATGGGGTTTCGCCATGTTGGCCAGGCTGGTCTTTGAACTCCTGACCTCAGGTGATCCACCTGCCTCAGTCTCCCAAAGTGCTGGGATTACAGGCGTGAGCCACCATAGCTGACCTGTTTCGAGGTTTTGAAAAGAGACTGCTGTCCTGTGTTTAGACTCAGCAGCATCACAGACAAGAAAGGAATTCTATGTATTGAAGTTTTTTGCTGTTTTTTTTTTTTTTTTTCCGCTTCAGATGGGTAAAGGTTTGTGAGAGGTACATCTGATACAGGTGCATGAACACCCTGTCATCACGCTTATGAACTACAAAACAATCACTCTTAACCTTTAAGTGACTTCAGAATTGATTCCACATGGACCAGGGATTAGTATTTCAGGACTCCACCATATGGATCCTATTGACATGTTTGACACCTGGTTCAGTTTTACTTCAGCCAAACTGATTGATTTAATGTGCGTGATTATCCAAGCCTTTCTAATCAGATGAAATGCCGTCTCCCTCCACATACCCCGCTTCTCCTCCTACCTCAGTCGAATCCACCTTTTAAGCCTTCCCTGAACATTCAGCCAGAAATGGCCATTTCTTTCTCTACTCTAGCATTTGTTGGACACAGTTTTCTAATGCACATTACAGATTCTGATAGTTCTAGATATTCTATCTGCAAAATAAGTGTTAGTACACGAGATAGAGTGGATTATAGCAATGCTGTTAAGCTGCAGGTTGCAACCCATTGATGGGTCCTGACCAGCAAGTAAAAGTGAAGCTGGATGCCGTGGTGCATGCTGGTAATCTAGCTACTTAGCAGGCTGATGTAGGAGGATCGCTTGAGTCTAAGAGTTCAAGGCTGTAGTTCAGTGGGATGATCATGCCTGTGAATAGCCACTGCGCTCCAGCCTGGACAGCAGGGAGATTCCATCTCTTAAAAACAGTTAAAATGAAATAGAGCATATCAGAGGACCTTGTTCATAGGAAATCAGTATTATTTTGTGGAACTTTTAGTTATATGCGTATATGCAGGTGTGTGTATTGAGTCTCATTGTAAAGTATATTTCTTACTGGGGTTATCAGAAAGTTTGAAAGCCATTAGACTAGGAGATAGGTATGCCAGGGTTTTAGAAGAATTTTACTTGGAGAGATTGTCTACTTTGAACCAGATCAGTGACTGCCTGCCTCCGTTTGTTCAGGGAAGATTGTTTCTCATCTGTTTGCTTTTTTTGTTTGTTTTTTGGACGGAGACTGACTCTGTCCCCCAGGGTAGAGTGCAATGGTGTGATCTCGGCTCACTGCAACCTCTGCCTCCCGGGTTCAAGCGATTCTGCCTCAGCCTCCTGAGTAGCTGGGAATTCAGACGTGCGCTACCATGCCTGGCTAATTTTTGTATTTTTAATAGAGGTGAGGGTTTCGCCATATTGGCCAGGCTGGTCTTGGAAGCCCTGACTTCAGGTGACCCGCCTGCCTTGGCCTCCCAAAGCACTGGGATTACAGGTGTGAGCCACCGCACCCAACCTGTTTCTCATCTATTTCTGTAAGAATTCCATGTTTATTTACTCTAGATAACTTCAAAAGAAAAAAACTCTGGCCAATAAAAAGCCACAGGAAAGTTTAGGGGTCTGTAGAGTAGGCATTCTTTCTAAGGTTTCCTGAGATGCACCAGTGTTTAACAAGAAAGGAAGGGCAGTGTAGAACACCTATTGTTTTCTGAATGGTAAGGTGGTGGGTGTTGGGATAGCCCACACCTGCAGAGGACTGCCTTTAGACTTTGAGTGGTGGGTGGTGTTTCTCTGCTTCCCAGAAATAAATCTCTTTGGGGAGACATGCCATACAAGATGTGAATCTGGTGACATTTTATTTATTTGAAGCAAATTTTTTTTAGATGGAGAAATGTTTTCAAAAATTGTTTTTAAAATTAAAGTGAAGCATAAAAAATGCTCATATTAGCTGGGTGTGGGGCACTCACTTGTAGTCCCAGCTACGGGGGTGGCTGAGGCAAGAGGAATGTTTGAGCCCAGGAGTTCGAGTCCAACCTGGGCAACATAACCAGACCCCATCCCTTTAAAAAAAAAAAAAAAAGTAAAAAGAATGCTAATATCATGAACATGTGAGTTTCCACCGCCCAATTTAAGAAAAAGAACAATACTTTTGAAGTCTGTTGTATACCTCTCCTTGATCCCATCTCTTTCCCTTGTCTCTTAGACGTGTTTCCCTACTATGCTTTTTAGTGTGGTCCCTGAAGAATGTATTGTTCCATTTTGCATAGCTATAAATTTCATAGAAATGGAATCATATTGCATATGTGGTGTGATTCGCTGTTTTTGCTCATCATTATATTCCTGGGATTATCCATTTTTAGGTTTATGTGTGACTGTGATTTATTGTTTACATGAAAGTTTTCCTGGTTTGACTTGCTCTATCTTCATATTTTTCCTTAAGCTAAGTGTTCAGTATACTAAGGCAGTATTGGTGGCACTTCTTTACCACCACCCCATCTCTTCTCCTCTTCCTAGCCTTGAGGGTTGCACCTAGATGAACCTGTGAGGTTCATTGGACCCTTTTGGAAGCACTGAGGCCTGCTGAAGTTGCCAGACCTCTGTACAAATCTGTTGGTTTTTTAATGTTATACGCCGAATATAAAACCAAGTGACTCCTGCTGAAAACATTTAAATATTGATTAACAAATACTGTCAGTGGCTTTGATATTTCTGTCAATTTCTTGATTTTCCCTCCCTTTTTGTCTCTCCCCTTCCACATTTCGAGGCATTATGTTAATCGATTTTTTAAAATATTTGTTTATTTGTACACTCCCTGTTTCCTTCTGATGTTAATAGGTTTCTGACCATCAGACTTGTCCACAAGAACTGGTGAGGCTGCTTTTCTGTGCTAAAACTGGGAGCTGATGGACACCATGAAGATCTTTTGCAGTCGGGCGAATCCGACCACGGGGTCTGTGGAGTGGGTGGAGGAGGATGAACACTACGATTACCACCAGGAGATTGCAAGGTACAGGGTTGGTTTACAGCAGGCTGCACCTGGGTGGGGCACTTGATCCCAAAGCAGACGCCTTGGGATCCAATCTGAGCTTGGGCTGGGCTCTCACCCAGTGCTCATGATGAGGGCTGGGTGTTGGTCCTGAGCAGATCTGCTCAGCCAGGTAGGTATATGTGGCAGTTAGACAAAGTCATGCCTGTTTGGAGCGTCAGACATTTTGTAGCAGCCTTAGCAGAGCCTCAGCATCTGTTTAGTGGAGCAAAGGAAATCCAAGGCTGAGTAGTAGTGTTGATGAAGTTGAATCATTTACTTGCCTCACTGAAATGGTGACACGTTCATCATCATATGGTTAAATTCTTTTGAATGGAAAAAATGAAAATGCCTTTTTTTTTTTTTTTTGGAGACTGAGTCTTGCTCTGTTGCCCAGGCTGGAGTGCTGTGGTACAGTCTCAGCTCACTGCAACCTCCATCTCCCGGGTTCAAGCGATTTTCTTGTCTCAGCCTCCTGAGTAGCTAGAATTACAGGTGTCCGCCACCACGCCTGGCTAACCTTTTGTGTGTGTTTTTTCTTTTTTTTAAGGATATGATCCACTGAAATCTTTTGTGTTTTTAGTAGAGATGGGGTTCCACCATGTTGGCCAGGCTGGTCTCAAGCTCCTGAACTTAGGTGATCTGCCCCCCTTGGCCTCCCAAAGTGCTGGGATTATAGGCGTGAGCCACTGTGCCCAGCCGAAAATGCTTTTTATCCCCCTTAGAAGAAACATTTAAAAGTATGTGAGTTGTTATGTAGCAATCATTAAGTGCATTTGGTGTGCCATCATTGTGCTAAGGCTGTGGATACCAAGATGAAGAAGATCTCGTTCTCATCTTCAAGGACCGTGCAGTTTTGTGGAAGAGACAGGCACATAAAAAATTATAGCACAGGCCAGGCCCAGTGGCTTTTGCCTATAATCCCAGCACTTTGGGAGGCCGAGGTGGGTGGATCACAAGGTCAGGAGTTCAAAACCAGCCTGGCCAATATGTGAAATCCTGTCTCTACTAAAAATACAAAACTTAGCCGGGCATAGTGGTGGGCGCCCTGTAGTCCCAGCTACTTGGGAGGCTGAGGCAGGAGAATCCCTTGAACCTGGGAGGCGGAGGTTGTAGTGAGCTGAGATTGTGCCACTGTACTCCAGCCTGGGAGACAGAGCAAGACTCCATCTCAAAAAAAAAAAAAAATTACATTATAAAGGCTGGGCAAGGTGGCTCATGCCTGTAATCCCAGCACTTTGGGAGGCCGAGGTGGGCAGATCACAAGGTCAGGAGATCAAGACCATCCTGGCCAACAGGGTGAAACCCCATCTCTAATAAAAATATAAAAATTAGCTGGGCGTGGTGGTGTGCGCCTGTAATCCCAGCTACTTGGGAGGCTGAGGCAGGAGAATCACTTGAACTTGAGAGGTGGAGGTTGCAATGAGCCCACGATTGTGCCACTGTGCTCTAGCCTGGGTAACAGAGTGAGAATGTCTCAAAAAAAATTTTTTTTTACAGCACAGTGAGATAAAGGTGTAAATAGGCACAAAAGGTCATGGAAGCAACAAGAACCAGCTGGACTTGGGATGTGAGGTAATGTTTGAATAATTTGTCAATTCTAAAGGAAGAGAAGTTGAAGTCTGAGCAGCAGGAATTCCATGTAAGCTTTCAGATGAGCCAGTTTGTGGCTGGGTACAGTGGCCCACACCTGTAGTCCCAGCCACTTGGGAGGCCAAGGCAGGAGGATTGCTTGTTGCCAAGAGTTCAGGTCCAGCCTGGGCAACGTAGTAAAACCCTGTCTCACAAACAAAAACCAGAAAACACCAAAAACAAATGGGGCAGTTTGGGGAGCGGCTAGCAGTTTAGCATGGCTGGAGTGTGGTACAAAAGTAGGGCTATGGTAAGAGAGAAAGGCTGCTGAAATCGTAGGCAGGGTCATTTTGTAACGGGTGGTAGCAAAATGCAGGAAGAGAAACGTGAGTTTAAGTCCAAGCTCTGCCACTTCTCTACTTTCTTGGCCAAGTTACTTCTCTGAGCCTTAATATAAAATAATATAAACTTCAATATAATAATACATTATCTCACAGTGTAATACAATTAATGATTAAATGTAATACAGTGTCTGGTACAGAATAAGAGCTTAAAATATTTCTCTTTTTTTTTTTTTGAGATGGGATCTCACTCTGTTGATCATGCTGGAGTGCACTGGTGCATTCTTGGCTCACTGCAACCTCCGACTCCCTGCATCAAGTGATTTGGAGGCTGTCTCAGCCTCCCAAGTAGCTGGGATTACAGGTGCACGCCACCACGCCCAGCTAATTTTTGTATTTCTATTAGAGACGGGTTGTCACCTTGTTGGCCAGGATGGTCTTGATCTCCTGAGCTTGTGATCTGCCCACCTGGGCTTCCCAAAGTGTTGGGATTACAGGTATGAGCTACTGCGCATGGCCACTTAAAGTATTTCTAAACATTTTGGACTTTATTTTGTTGTTTTGTTGTTGTTGAGACGAGTCTTGCTCTGTTGTCCGGGCTGGAGTGCAGTGGCGTAATCTCAGCTCAGTGCAGCCTCTGCCTCCCAGGTTCAGGCGATTCTCCTGCCTCAGCCTCCTGGGTAGCTGGGATTACAAGCACTTGCCACTATGCCTCACTAATTTTTGTATTTTTAGTAGAGATGGGGTTTCACCTGTTGGCATCACTCTGGGTAACCACTACCTGCTCACTCCTGCAGCTGATGTCAGTCAGTAGCATGCAGGACTTCCCAGTGCCTCTGACCCTGCTGGACACTCCGTCTTTCTTCCTTTCCACACTGGCCATTTCTCCCACCCTTTTCCTTTTGCCTCCTTAGCTGTTCCAGGATTCCTTCTTCAGCCCTCTACCTTTCGCATTCCACACCCCATTGAGAGACTGCAACCTCTCCCGGTTTCAATTCTAACAACTGCAAATTCTGTCTCCAGACCCAAAATTCTACCTGTCATTGGCAGCTCTATGTGGATGTCTAAACTGAAACACATAATCTCCATCGTGTTCCTCTCCCCCATACCACACATTCCTCCTGGGTTCTCCCTTGCCTCCCTTCTACTTTGTCATTCTAAACAGAAGTCTTGGTGCTTCTTGAATCTTCTCTCTCCCTCCATCACATCTAGTGAGTTACCAAACTCAAGCTCTCCTGAGCTGTCTCCTCTCCTTCTCCTCTGCTGCCTCTGCTCTGGGACTGCAATATCCCCAGATGCTCTCTTCTCCTCCAGTTCTCTTCCACACTGCTCTCAGTGAGTGTTTCAAAATGCAATCCAATCTTTTCTCTCCTGTTTAGTATCTTAGTCACTCAGAAAATAATGTCCAGGCCAGTCTCAGTAGCTCACACTTGTAATCCCAGTACATTGGGAGACTGAAGCAGGTGGATCATGAGGTCAGGAGTTTGAGACCAGCCTGACCAACGTGGTGAAACCCTGTCTCTACTAAAAATACAAAATTCAGCCAGTTGTGGTGGCACGTGCCTGTAATCCCAGCTACTAGGGAGGCTGAGGCAGGAGAATTGCTTGAACCTGGAAGGCAGAGGTTGCAGTGAGCCGAGATCGCTCCACTGCACTACAGCCAGCACCACAGAGTGAGACTTCACCTCAAAAAAATAAATAAAATAAAAAGTGGGCAGAGGTAGAAAGGAGTACTTTTTTTTTTTTTTTAAAAGATATGGGGTTTCACCATGTTGGCCAGTCTGGTCTTGAACTCCTGACCTCGTGATCCATCTACCTCGGCCTCTCAAAGTTCTGGGATTACAGGCGTGAGCCACCGCACCCGGCCAAAAGAACTACGTTTTAGCTAAGCATCTTTAGCTGGCTTCAGATATAAAACCTTGATGTGCCATGAGAACAAATGAATCTCATGGGTTTTTTTTTTTTTTTTTTGATGGGATTACAGGTGTGTGCCACCATGCCCAGCTAATTTTTGTAGTATAGTAGAGACGAGGTTTCACCATGTTGGCCAGGTTGGTATCGAACTCCTGACCTCAGGTGATCTGCTCGCCTCTGCCTCCCAAAGTGCTGGGATTACAGGCGTGAGCCAATATGCCTAGCAAGAACCTCGTTCTTTTTTTTTTTTTAGAATAAAAAGAATGAAAGAGAGAAAGGAAGAGGAAGAGATTTTAGAAAAAGAGAGAAAAGGAGAAAGAAAGAAACACCAAAAGAAAGAAAAAATGAAAGAGAAAGAGGAAGAGATTTTAGAAAAAGA
>CAUYQU010070472.1:0-89996 GCA_963574635.1 Cheracebus regulus | reverse complement strand
CGCCTGCCTCAGCCTCCCAAAGTGCTAGGATTACAGGCATGAGCCACAGCACCCAGCCCCAACCACCTCGCCCAAACAGAAACACACCCACAACAAAAAAAAAAAAAAAAAAAAAAAAAAAAAAAAAAAAAAGGCTGTTCCATATTTAACAAAGTAGAAGTATTTTCTTCCAATATTTTTAGCAGTTTATTTTTGGTTGAACTTTTTGATCATCTGAAATAAATTTTAGTGAATGGAATGTATTAAGAATCTAGTTTCAGCTAGGCACTGAGGCTCACGCCTGCAATCCCAGCACTTTGGGAGGCTAAGGTGGGTGGATCATCTGAGGTCAGGAATTTAAGATCAGCCTGACCAACATGGTGAAACCCCATCTCTACTAAAAACACAGAAATTAGCTGGGCTTGGTGGTACATGCCTGTAATCCCAGCTACTAGGGATGCAGAGGTAGGAGAATCATTTGAACCTGGGAGGTGGAGGTTCTGGAGATCATACCACTGGACTTCAGCCTGGGCAACGAGAGTGAAACTCACTCTCCTAAAAAAAAAATCTAGTTTTATTTTTTCTTCAAATGGCTAACAAGGTGCCCTAACTCCATCTCTGACAGTTCGCCTTTCCATCCTGATGTATAATGCTGACTTTATCTGGTACTATATTCTCACATGTATATCGGGTCTATGTCTGGACTCTGTTATGTTCCACAGAACTGTCTATACACGTCATGGACTTCTGTTGCCATCTCTGAGTGAGTCTGTGCTGGGTTCCCTCATTTATCCACCAAATACTCACTGAGTACCTACGACGCAACAGGCCCAGTGCAGGAATACAGAAGCACACAAGACAGACAACATATAAGTGAATCAATAATGCTACAACTTCAGTTAACAGTAAGAGCTATTTCGACCATTAAACCTGCAAAGGTGATCCTGACCAGAAGCTGGGGAGTGGAAGTGGTGTTAATTAGATCAACAGAAAAGGCATCCCTGAAGTCACATCTGAGCAGAGAATTCAATGATGAGAAACCAGCTGTGTTAGGAAGGAAGAACGGGAATGAGGATCACATTCTTATGCTACAAACTCACTACTTTGTATTTTCAGAAATAAAGGTAGGGAAAAGGATTGGCTCATTTTATCAACACTACATTTAGAAGAAATGATAAGAGTATTTTCAGGAGAAGCCCCCATACACATACCCTTTTCTTTTTGTACCAGCTGATCCAGAGACTCCTTGAGAACAGAAGACCTCATGGTGCACATGTTATTGCAGTGCTCCAACATCGGATAGGGCATCACTGCGCTGGAGAGCCGATTGCGGTGCAGGAAGCACAGAATCATTGACGAGTGAACACCAAGGCCTTCCTTTGACTCTGAGAATATGTCTATGAAACCTAAATAGACAAAATCTATGTTTGGCATTTTGGGGAAGCCACAGTAGTTTCCACATTGCCTGCGTGGTGTCTATCTGAACTGGCTAAATTAAAAGCAGGCATTAACAACCTTCGTTGTTTTTCATTTCATTGGCATTTTCAGTTTTAAACATTTAAAAATCTAAGTAAGTTTTAAAGAAATGAACCAGTAGCATTCTGAACTTAAGAATTAATTTAGGCCAGATGTGGTGGCTCATGCCTGTAATCAGTACTTTGGGAGGTCAAGGTGGGCAGATCACCTGAGGTCAGGAGTTCAAAAACAGCCTGGCCAAAATGGTGAAACCCTGTCTCTACTAAAATTACAAAAAAACTAGCTGGGCATGGTGGTGGGCGCCTGTAATCCCAGCTACTTGGGAGGCTGAGGCAGGAGAATCACTTGAACTCAGGAGGTAGAGGTTGCAGTGAGCTGAGATCACGCCATTGCACTCCAGCCTGGGGAACAAGCGTGAAACTCCATCTCAAAAAAAAAAAAAAAAAAAATTTTAGTTGAACAGAATTTTAGAAGTCCTAGAACAATGATTATTTGTTTCAATCCAAACTTCAAAAATATATAAGCACTTAAACACTAAGTTTTTAATGAAGTCTTGCATATAGAATACAAGATAGAAATAAAATTCAGTGCATTAAGAGCAAAAGCATAACTGCTTCTATACTAAGACAATGATAATGACAATACAACCACTGCCATTACCACAATTACAACCAGTAAGGTGCCTCCACGTACCTCACATCATTCCATCCCCACAATAAGGTGAGGGGAGGCACAGAAGGTACAGGTAGCCTTTTTAACCACTGAGGAAAGTGAGGCTCAGCTGACACACCAAGATGTCAACTGATAATACAGAACCCCCCATGAGGCCACTAGTGCAGGCTGGGAGAGAGAAAGCAGGGTGGCAGGAATGGGGACCACGGGCATTTGAGCCACTTCCTCATGTAACTTACCTGTGCTTTCAGGACCTGCTCAAGCCCAATCACGTATATACCACTCCCATCTGATGATGGAAAGCTGCTGTGCATGACTCACTTCATGGCTGGATGGGTCAGAAAGCCCCCAGTTCATGACAGGCAGTTCAGGTCACAAGGTAACTTGGTGACCCACAGTCAAATGTTCAGTTTCTACCAAGGCCCAGTAACCAGCCAAGAGCTGTCTCTCAAAAGGAGAGCGCAGAAGATGGTAGGGCCTTGCTCCAAAATCCTAATGGGCTCCGCTGTGATTCACCTATAGGGTCGGCCGAAGGCTCCAGACAGCATCTGTCTGCACTGACACCCCAAGCAGCACTGGATCTGCGGAAGCATTATGACCCCAGTGGCAGAGCAGCTTGCACAGCAGCCTGGGCCTGTTGCAGAGCCTTCTCCTATTCTGGACCCCACTTAAAACTGGCAGCCTTTCTGGTCACTCGATAAACAGGCCAGAGTAACATATCCAAATGAGAAATGCATTGCCTCCAAATCCAAGTCGGTCCACTCGGCATTGTGCCTCTTTCTTTGTTGCAGGAGGGGACAAATACAGCAACTTACCCTTTACCTTAGGAGGAATGTTTTCACAGGCCCCACACCACTGGACCCCCAAAAATTTCACTGAGGTAGAAGGTCCCTGTGCTTATTTCAAATTTATTTACCACCCCTGGCACACAAAGGTCTCACCAGCAAGTCCAGTGTGTTTGCTACTTCTCCATCACTGAGTCCAATCAGCATAATGTCATCAATATAATGGACCAGCATGGTATCTTGTGGAAGGGAAAAGTGATAAAGATCTCTGCAAACAAGATTGTAACACAAAGCCAGAGAGCTGATACACCCCTGAGGTAAGAAAGTGAAGGTATACTGCTGGCCTTGTCAGCTGAAGGCAGATTGCTTCTGGTGGGCCTTATGGACAGAAATGGAGAAAAAAGGCATTTGCCAAATCAATGGCTGCATACCAGGAACCAGGAGGTGTGTTAATTTGTTCAAGCAATGAAACCACATCTGGTACAGCAGCTGCAATCGGAGTCACCACTTGGCTAACCTTAAGATAATCCACTGTCACTCTCCAAGATTCACCTGTCTTCTGCACAGGCCAAATAGGAGAGTTGAATGGGAACGTGGTGGGAATCACCATCCTTGCATCTTTCAAGTTCTTGATGGTGGCACCAATCTCTGCAGTCCCTCCAGGAGTGTGATATTGTTTTTTATTTACTATTTTTCTAGGTAGAGCCAGCTCTAATGGCTTCCATTTGGCCTTTCCCACCTTAATAGTTCTTACCCTACTGGTCAGAGAGCCAATGTGTGAGTCCTGCCCGCTGCTATGTATGTCTATTCCAACTATGCATTGGGTCCCATTCTTTCCCAATCAATGCCCTCATTTTAACAGTAGATACCTACTGAGGCTGAGCATGCAGTTTTAACTACAGGTCAGTCACTCAAATGCTATGAGCTTGTGTCTGATTTTCCACAATTTCAGCACTTTGTCTAAAGGAGACAAGACTCTCACCTAGGGCACTTTTGGAAGATGTGAGGCTAAGTATGCATTTCTGGAGATAAAATCCCTGAGTTCATCCTTTCCTTCCATCACTTTGTCCAGCAAACTTAGAAGCACCAACCAACTTCATTATAGTCCTCGGTTCTCCACATATGGCCAAAGGTATCACATATGGAGTCAATAAACTCCTTGCCTCTCAAGAGAGGTGAATCGGGAGTATCAGGTGCATTTATTTTGCATAACTCTCTTAACAGTTCGTACCAAGGACTATCAGTGTTCTCCATACTATTAGAAGTAGACTTTAGCATTTTGGGGTCTAATCAGATTAAATAGCGAACTCTGAAAACTCCAAAACCAACTAAAGAAATCCATCCTTAAAATCCTCTTCCTCCAGAACCCTTTCTGGTACCAAAATCTCTCTATTAGTCAGGGTTCTCCAGAGGGACAGAAATAATAGATATGGGTATATATAAAAGGGATTTTATTAAGGAGAATGAGCTCACACAATCACAAGGCAAAGTCCCATGATAGGCTGTTTGCAAGATGGGGAAGAAAGAAGCCAGTAGTGGCTCAGTCTTTTTCTTCGCTGACTCCACAGTAATACGCAAACTTCATATTTATGATACTGCTGATGCTGCACTGATTTGCTCAAAACCCATGTGAAAAGACAGATCTGGTGCAGTTGCTCATGCCTGTAATCCCAGCATTTCAGGAGGCCTAGGCAGGTGGATCGCCTGAGCTCAGGAGTTCAAGACCAGACTGGGCAACATGGCAAAACCCTATTTAAAAAAAAAGACTTGTTCATATAATGGAAAAAGTATTTTCATATGCGGAAACATTCGGTAAATTAATTTAGCCTTCAGTAAATGAATTCCAAGCCTAATGAATTAGGAAAAGGTACTGTCTCTTTTTTAAATGCTTAAGCACCAACACTATGAGATACAAAAGGAACTAGTTTTAGTGTAGACAAAGTGAAGAAACTAAAACATCCCACCACCAAAGCAACTTCAGCTTACAAAGGTGCATTCCAAGACTGATAAATTGAGTGCTGACGAAAACTTTTGAGTAAGAAGTCCTAAGTCATAAGCCTGCTATGTAAGTGCCTTGAGATTTGGACCCTGAAGTTTTCTCAGTCTAATCCCCCATTTTACCACAGTTGCCCAGCACAACAGTATACTACAAATTATCTGTTGGTGGATTCCCAGGTCTCAACCCCTTTGCTTTCCTCCCTAAAATTGTCAGAGGTGTCCAAATAAAGCTCCTCATGCTATCCACATGCTGGTAATGCAAAAGTGGAGTAATATGTAAATACTAAGATATAAGCTAGCTAAAGATAATACAGGCCAGGCATGGTGGCTCACGCCTGTAATCCCAACACTTTGGGAGGCCAGGATGGGTGGATCACTTGAGGTCAGGAGTTCGAGACCAGCCTGGCAAACTTGGTTAAACCCAATCTCTACTAAAAATATAAAAATCAGCCAGGCATGGTGGCGGGTGCCTGTAGTCCTAGCTATTTGGGATCCTGCGCCACAAGTATCTCTTGAACCTGGGAGGTGGAGGCTGCAGTGAACAGACATCCCCTTGCACTTCAGCCTGGGTGACAGAGCGAGACTCTATCTCAAAAATAATAATAATTTTAATTGTCATGAGACTAGGGAAAAAGTTAACATGCATAAAAATTACATAATTAAAGACAACCTGAAGGAGAATGGAAATGCACATTTGTTTTTTTGAGATGGTCTTGTTCTATCACCAAGGTTGGAGTGCAGTGGTGCCATCATGGCTCACTGCAGCCTCAGCCACCTGAGCTCAAGCAATCCTCCTGCCTCGGCATCCTGAGTAGCTGGGACCAACGGTGCACATTATCATGCCCTGATAACTTTTTCAAGAGATGGGGTCTCACTGTGTTGCCCTGGCTGGTCTCAAACTCCGGGCCACAAGCAATTCTTTTTGGCCTCCCTAAGTGCTGAGATTACAAGCATAAGCCACCATGTCTGGCAAGAATATATTCTTCATTAATATATGGACACTATCCTTCCCTAGCTGAATAAATCACTCAGCAGTAAGTAAGCCAGAGGGCCAAGCGCAACCAGATTTACACTTATGTTCTATGAAATCTATTTTGCCTCCATTGCTGCCCTAAGTATTATGATACCAAGTATACAGAGCAGGAAAAGTTCTGAGATAAAGTAAATCAAGACTAAAAGGAAAATGTACAAAGTGTTTTTCTCTTTCAAACACAACTGTCTTCTCACTGGAAAAAAAAATGTTAATTTTATTATGATACTGTCTTTACAGAAGTCTGAGCTCCCAAAAGAAACCATAAAAAAAACACATGCCATGTCTTTTCATATGCACCATGTAGAAGATCACTGCTTAATTTTAAGCTGTTTTTATTCTTAAATTTCTGAATATAGTAGTCCTCCCTTATCCACAATTTCAGTTACCCATGGTCAAAAGCCCAAAAATAGTTGAGTATGGTACAAACGGACACTGTGGGAGAGACAGAGAAAGAGAGAAAAAAAGAGGGGCCACACTCATGTAATTTTTATTACAGTATATTGTTATAATTATTCTATTATCAGCTACTGTTATTGACCTCTTATTCTGCCTATTTTTTACATTAAAGTCTATCCTAAGTGCATATATATCAGAGAAACATGCAGTATATATAGGGTTGGGTACCCTTGCTTTCAGGCATCCACCGGGGGTCTTGGAACATCTCCTGCATGGATAAGGAGGGACTACTGTAATAGCTTTCTAGGAAAACCACTAAGTGCTTACCACATGCCAAAAAAAATGTGCCAAATGTGAGGACACAGCAGAAATAAGAAGGTCCCTGGCCTCGTGGAACTACAGTATAGGAGTGAAGACAAACACTTTCCTAATAATTCAATAATGAATTGATCAATTACAATGGTAATATGTTGCCAAAAAAAATGCAGGATCCTAAGAGAACGAACAGTGGAGGCCAAAGGCGGCTTCTGCAGAGAGTGAAATAAAGAGATCTAGTAAGGAAGGCAGCCTCGGACCAGGGTGCATCAAAAGGAAGAAGTGCTGATGCCACCATACTGGGGAACGAAGGAGGCGACGCTACTGAATGCTCACTCACACCACGTGCCTAACAAATACTGTTGGGGGAGTTTATTGCACGTGGCCACAATTTTGCCTCATTGCAATCAGTAGTATAGCAAAGTTCATTCGGGCTCTAAGAGAGCGCTCGGATGAAAGCCTCACCTGGAACGAGAGAACAGGCCTGCAGTTGTCTGATGATGTGGCTCAGCTCCCCTTGAAGGTTAGCCCCACTGGAGTTCTTGAGGGCTTCCAGCATGTTCTCAGCATCCACTGTCCCATCACCCTCGGCGTCAAACTGCGCAAAGGCCTACAAGACAAGAAAGGCAAGAAAATCGAGGCTGTTCCAAGTCACTTCTTTTATTCACAGTTCTCAAGACCAGCGATATATTTATTTTTGGTTGCAGGGGGAAGAGTCCATATATATCAATCAAAGATAAATTTAGAATAGGAACTCACTGCGCTTTGTAGGATGTATGTATACAAGTACACAAAGAGTATACGTGTGTATACACAATTTAATCTTATTTGTATTCCAATCTATATTCTAAGAGAGTAACCATTTAGTAATCCAAGAGAGTAATTATTTAGTAAGTCTCCTCCCCCTAAATAATTTCACAAGGAAGCAGCCACTGTAAAACTTTTCAACTGGTTGCAAAGTGCCAAAATATGAAGAACTGGCTTAGAATACCATCTCAAGTTTAGTTGGACTTTTTCTTTTTTTTTTTCTTTTGAGACAGAGTTTTGCACTTGTCACCCAGGCAGGAGTGCAATGGTGCAACCTCAGCTCACTGCAACCTCTGCCTCCCGGGTTCAAGCGAGCCTCCCAAGTAGCTGGGATTACAGGTGCCCACCAGCATGCCTGGCTAATTTTTTTTGTATTTTTAGCAGAAATGGGGTTTCACCATGTTGGTCAGGCTGGTCGTGAACTCCTGACCTCAAGTGATCCACTCACCTCAGCCTTCCACAGAGCTGGGATTACAGGTGTGAGCCACCATGTCCAGCTGGGCCTTTTCTTTTAAACACTCCTTTGGACACAAGAGCTGACTTGGTTTATCTGTTTCACAGCCCTGTTTTCACTAACCTTTAAGTGTAATCTAACTTGCCCCTTGCCCATGCTGGGCCATCTGGGGAACTTGGTACAGCAGAGATCTGGTTTAAATCTGCTCTATCACTACTCTGCTATGTGATCTTATATAAGTTTCTGTACCTCCATGAGCCACAGCTTCTTGATCCGAAATATTGAGCAAATATTGTCAAACTCACAGGCTGCTGCCTGGATTAACATCTGCACAGAGCCCGATACCCTGCAGTGCGCCCCTTCTCCTTTCTAACCTCACCCTCTCCTGTCCCTGACCCCTTTCCTTCACATCCTACAAGACTTACCTCACTCAGCAACTGCACCCTCTCCCCAAATTTCAATCCCTTCCTCAACAATGCCTTCTGTCCTCCTGCTGATACACTCACTCACACATCCTCCTCACCATGCAATACTTCAGGAGCCTTCCAGCCTCCTTTCCAAGTAACCCTTTCTCTTTCTTAAAACTCTGCTTCTTTTTATTTCTCTCCTCCATGAAACAGGAAGATATCCCACTGAGATTTCATGACTAACACATATACCCCTATTCCCATCATAGACCCCTGAACAATGCAGTGTTTAAGAGAAACAAATGCAAATTCCTGTACTTGAGTCCAAATTCCTGTATTTGACTCCAAAAACCATAGGCATAAATGCAGTATGGGGAATAGTGAGCTTAGAAGCAACATGGAAAAGATCATAGCATTCTTTTTGCCTCTGTTCAACTTGGCAAGATTATCCAAAAGTTTTTTAATAGGATCAAAGACTACACTAATCAAGGTATAACATTCAAAAGGACAGGAGATACTATCTTGTTCTACTCTGACTAGACCTAATCAAGAAAGGTGAGTTTGGTTTTGAAGCGACACACTAAAAAGAAATGAATAGATCAGAGGATAGAAACCACGTTAGAAAGAAAGACCAGAAACTGTGTCCTGTGGGGGAATTTTAAGTGTGGAGAAAAGAGGCCTGGGAGTAATACAGTCCTGATGGGATGTAATGGGAAGGGGGGAAGCAGCAATTAAAATTCATGTCACTGGACAGAAGACAGAGGGAATTCATCATAAAGGTGGACCTGTCTGTTGTCATGGGGTATAAAGATGGGTTAAAAGGCCAGCCGCGGTGGCTCAGGCCTGTAATCCCAGCACTTTGGGAGGCCAAGGTGGGTGGATCACAAGGTCAGGAGTTCAAGACCAGCCTGGCCAAGATGGTGAAACCCCGTCGCTACTAAAAATACAAAAAATTAGCCAGGCGTGGTGGCAGGCACTTGTAATCCCAGCTACTTGGGAGGCTGAGGCAGAGAACTGCTTGAAACTGGGAAATGGAGGTTGCAGTGAGCCAAGATTGTGCCACTGCACTCCAGCCTTGATGACAGAGTGAGACTCCATCTCAAAAAAAAAAAAAAAAAAAGATGGGTTAGGAGGCTCTGGGAAGAAATACCTACCCTATCCCTCAAGGCTTCAGAGCAGCATCTGGACAACCAGCCATCAAGTGTTCATAGTTCAAAAAAGTCATACTAAACAAATGCATTTACCTCTGTTCCCTCCAAAACCCATTAAGACAATATTACAAAGAGATCTAGGGTATATGTGTATGTTTTAAGCACACAAAGAATACAAGATACAACAGCTACCAAATTTTGGAAGCTCAGAAACAGGTGGATAAGTAGTACCTGGCTGGTTGATCCAAGAAGGTGGAATTCTAATCTGAGTGGAAGGTGGAATTCTAAGCTGCCCCATGCTGGTAGGAGCATCTCTTGAGCCCAGGAGTTTGAGGTTACAGTGAGCTGATAGCACTGCTGTATTCCAACCTTGGCGACAGAGCGAGATTGTTTCTCAAAAAAAAAAAAAAAAAAAAAGGTTGGGGGTGGTGGCTCACGCCTGTAATCCCAGCACTTTGGGAGGCCAAGGCAGGCAGATCACCTGAGGTCAGGAGGTTAAAAAGACTTAGGGGCTGGTAGAAACAGATGCTGTGGAAAGTGGATGTAAGTGGTAAAAAGGCTATTTTAAAAAGCAGAACTGGGCCAGGTGCAGTGGCTCATGCCTGTCATCCCAGCACTTTGAGAGGCCAAAGTGCCTCCAAAAAGGGTAGATCAGGCCAGTCTCTACTAAAAATACAAAAAATGAGCCAGGCACGGTGGCAGGCACCTGTAATCCCAGCTACTTGGGAGGTTGAGGCAGAGAACTGCTTGAAACCAGGAGGCGGTGGTTGCAGTGAGCCAAGATCGTGACACTGCAATCCAGCCTGGGTGCTAGAGCGAGACTCTGTCTCAAAAAAAAAAAAGCAGAACTGATTGGATAGACGCTCATTTTTTTTTTCTTTGAGACAGAGTTTCGCTCATCACCAGGCTGGAATGCAGTGGCGAGATTTCAGCTCACTGCAACCTCTGCAATTCTGCTGCCTCAGTCTCCTGAGTAGCTGCAACCATGCCTGCCTAATTTTTTGGCAGAGACAGAGTTTCGCCATGTTGGGCAGGCTGGTCTCAACCTCCTGACCTCAGGTGATCTGCCTGCCTTGGCCTCCCAAAGTGCTGGGATTACAGGCATGAGCCACCACCCCCAACCTTTTTTTTTTTTTTTTTTGAGAAACAATCTCGCTCTGTCGCCAAGGTTGGAATACAGCAGTGCTATCAGCTCACTGTAACCTCAAACTCCTGGGCTCAAGAGATGCTCCTGCCTCAGCCTCTCAAGTAGATGGGACTACAGGCGTGTGTCACCACACCTGGCTGATTCTTTAATTTTTATGTAGAGAATGGGTCTCACACTTTGCTGCCTAGGCTGGTCTCAAACTCCTGCCTTCAAGTGATTCTCCCACCTCAGCCTCCCAGAGTGTTGAGATTCTAGGCAAGAGTTGCCACGCCCGGCTCTAAATGATCTTAAGGAGAAACTGGTCTTTTTGTTTTGCTTTCAGGAAAAAAGGGTGACAGTAGTGTTGCATGTCTTTTTTAAAGTGCTATTTTGTAGGAATACACAATGAAAGATTATGTATGAAATGATCTGACACCAAGATTCGCTTCAAAATAATTTGGATAGGGGAAAGAAAAAGTAGGTAGGGTTTAGATCAAATCAAATTGGCCTTAAGCTGGTAATTGTTGAAACTAGCTAACTTTACTCTTATTTTTACTTTCTTATGTTTAAAATTTTCCAATTAAAAAAAGGCAGATTCCCCTTTCCAATCTTGGCAGGAATCTGGGGGTGTATTCTCTCGAGAGCAGTACGGTGTGTGGACTGGAAAATACCAGGCACAGCTGAAAGTGAGAATACCACACCGAGAACAGGGCACTGATATTTACTCGCTACATATGCAAGCCTCAATCTTCCCCTAGGTTTCCCACAATGCTGGCAGCTAGCCTCATAGCGTGCGAGCAGAAGGCTGGAAAAGTATTATCTGGGGAACCTGATAAGCTCAGGGAACGCACCTACAGCCACCAACACTGGAGATCTCCCAACGAAAGGGCCAGCCAGTTCATCTTACAGTGAGGCTACCAGTTGATAAACCAGACACAAAGAGCAACCAGGTTTTTAGTCTCCCATTCTTTAATGAGTGGACAGCCCAGGACATCTGGACATTTGAGTAAAGCCTTAATATGAAACACAGAAAAAGCAACTAGGAAAGGCTGGGTGTGGTGGCTCCCGTCTGTAATTTCAGCACTTTGGGAGGCTGAGGCTGGCAGATCACTTGAGGCCAGAACTTCAAGATCAGCCTGGCCAACACGGTGAAACCCCGTCTCTACTAAAAGTACAAAAAAATTAGCTGGGCATGGTGGCGCACACCTGTAGTCCCAGCTACTGGGGAGGCTGAGGCAGGAGAATTGCTTGAACCCGGGAGGCGGAGGTTGCAGTGAGCCAAGGTCATGCCACTGTACTCCAGACCAGCGCCTGGTGACGGAGTGAGACTCTGTCTCAAAAAAAAAAAAAAAAAAATTAGCTGGGTGCGGTGACGAATGCCTGTAATTCCAGCTACTCAGGAGGCTGATTGCTATGGCACAAGAATGGCTTGAACCCAGGAGGCTGAGGTTGCAGTGAGCTGAGATCGTGACACTGCATTCCAGCCTGGGCGACAAAGCCAGACTCTGTCTCAAAACAAAACAAAACAAAACAAAACAAAACAAAACAAAACAAAAAGGCAACTAGGAAAAAAGACTATGCAGAGAAAAGAAAACTTCAAAAGGATGATTAACAGCTTCAGAGAAATATTTCTCTCAAAAAAAAATTTTTTTGAGATGTAGTCTAGTTCTGTCACCCCAGCTGGAGTGTAATGGCACAATCTCAGCTCACTGCAACCTCTGCCTATTGGGTTCAAGTGATTCTCCTGCCTCAGCCTCTGAGTGTCAGGCCTCCACGTGCAAGCCCAGACCCAGAAAATCTGAAGTCCTGCCTGCCTTGGCTAATTACCCCCCACCCTCAGCCTGCGTTCACCATTATCCCTGATCGCCCAGCCCCCACTGCCCCCAACATTAAGCTTCTAAACCCACCTTGCCATCTTAACTGTTAGTATGATAATGTGAATACTCCTCACTCCACCCTGCCATCTTAACTGCTTTTATGATAATGTGAATACTCCTCACCCCACCCTACCATCTTAACTACTCTTAACCCACAGCCATTGTAACTGAACTTATGGTAATGTATACTTCTTGCCAGTACCCCCACCACTATAACTGATCTTACTCCGTAACACCCCTGCTCCCTCCCCAAAAAATTTGCCCCAATCTATAAAACCAACTCCTATTCCATTGCCCTTCGCTAATGCCCTTTCCAGCCTCAGCCCACCTGCACCCAGGTGAATAAACAGCCATGTTGCTTACAGAAAGCCTATTTGGTGGGGCGGGGTGGGGGGGGCGTCTCTTCATTCAAAGCGTGCGTTTTAACACCGAGTAGCTGGGACTACAGGCATGCGCCACCACACCCAGCTAATTCTTTGTATTTTTTGGTTGAGAGGAGGAGTTTCATCACGCTGGCCAGGCTGGTCTTGAGCTCCTAGCCTCAAGTGATCCGCCCGCCTCGGCCTCCCAAAGTGCTGTGATTACAGATGTGAGCTACTGCACCTGGCCAAAAAACATTTTTAATACCAGCTTTACTATACTTCACACACTATAAAGTTCATCCTTTTAAAATGTGTAACTCAGTAGGTCTTAGCATACTCAGATTTGTGCAACCACCACTATCTGATATTGGAATTGTGAAAGAACAGGACACTGCTACTAACAACAGTATATTGAGAAAATTTTTAAAAGCTCTTAAAGGGAGTATAAATTAGTTTGATCACTGTAGAAAGCAACATGGTGATTCCTCAAAGAGCTGAAAACAGAACTACCATTTGACCCAGCAATCCTATTACTGGGTATACACCCAGAAGAACAGATACCATTCTGCCACAAAGACACATGCACACAAATGCCCACTGCAGCACTAGTCACAATAGCAAAGACATGCAGTCACCCTAAATGCACATCAGTGACAGACCGGATGAAGAAAATGGGTAGTCTTTCAACGTAAGTAAGGTAAAAAGACAAACAATGAGAAGCCAGGGACGGTGGCTCACGCCTGTCATCCCAGCACTTTGGGAGGCTGAGGCAGGTGGATCACAAGGCCAGGAGTTTGAGACCAGCCTGGCTAACATGGTGAAACCCCGCCTTTACTAAAAATACAAAAATTAGCCAGGCGTGGTGGCAGGTGCCTGTAGTCCCAGCTACTTGGGAGGCTGAGGCAGGAGAATCGCTTGAACCTGGGAGGTGGAGGTTACAGTGAGCCAAGATCGCACCACTGCATTCCACCCTGGGCAACAGAGCAAGACTCCATTTCAAAAAAATAAAAATAAACTATGGTACATATAGACCAAGGAATACTACGCAGCCATAAAAAGAATAAGATCATGTCTTTTGTGGGAACATGGAGCTGGAGGCCATCATCCTTAGAAAACTAATGCAGGAACAGAAAACCAAAGACTGCATGTTCTCACTTGCAGCTATGTGTTCTCATCATGGGAGCTAAATGATGAGAACACATGAACACAAAGAAGGGAACAACAGACCCGGGGCCTACCTGAGTGGGGAGGCCGAGAAGAGGGAGATGAGCAGAAAAATAACTATTAGGTACTAGGCTTGGTAGCCGGTGACCAAATAATGTGTACAACAAACCCCCGTGACACAAGTTTACCTATATAACAAAACTGCACAAGTACCCCCGAACCTAAAATAAAAGTTAAAAAAAAAAAACAATTAAAAAGCTCTTGAAAAGTAAAATATCACAACAAAACAAAGATCTCAAAGGAAAGGTTGGAAGGTGAAGTTGACCAAACTGCCCACAAAGTACAGCAAAAAGACTAGACTATGGAAACTAGGAGAGAAAAGCGAAGGAAAATCAGGGGACTAGTCTAGGAGATCCAACATCCAAGTAACACGAGTTCCAGAAAGATGGAACGCAGAAAACGTACGGGAGGAAATCACTATCATTATGATTGAAGATAATTTCCCCCAACTGAAGGCCACGAGTCCTGTGACTGCAGGAGCTGATCACCGTACTCAGTGGGTCAAAGCGCATCACAATGAAATTCCGTGAGACTGAGGAAAAAGACAAGTCCTACTCCCAGGGAGAAGAAACAGTTTCTACGTAAAAGGCCAAGAATCCGAATGGGGTTCAATCCGCAGCCACACGGAAGCCAGCCGGCAACGAAAGCAGTGACTTCATTCTGGGGAGTGCTCTAACCCAGAAGTCAGTACTCAGCCAAAATCCCATCAACTGTGAGACAGCAGAATAAAATCATTCTTACACAGGCAAGGTTCTCATAAAATGAACTGCTTAATCCTTTTTCAGAAAGCTACTAGAGGCTGTAGCCCCCAGAATGAAGAAATATGCCAAGACAGGAGAATGGGATCCAAACAAGAGAGAAAATGAACCCCCAGGATGATGGAGCTTCTCAGATGACACCCACACAGCAGACCTAGAGGATAACAAATCCAGGTTAGAGCAGGTGAGAAGGCTTCAGGAAGTACTTCCTTAAGGAAGATGAAATTGATAGAATGCCCAAGTGTTTAAACATACTGAATGCTTGCGTTAAGAGATTTAGACAAGCAACAGAGAATCTGGGACTAAATTAATGATGAAAGACCAAAAATTAAGGAGAATAAAAGTAGCCATTCAATTGTTAACTACCAAGAAAATAAAATCAATCAATCAATCAATAAAAATGGCCGGGCTCGGTGGCTCACACCTGTAACCCTAGCACTTTGGGAGGCCGAGGTGGGTAGATCACCTGAGGTCAGGAGTTCAAGACCAGCCTGGCCATCATGGTGAAACCCCATCCTTAAAAAGAAAAGAAAAAAATTTTTAAAAAAGAAAAATTTAAAAAAATGTATAAGAAAAGAAAAGCAGGCCAGATGCAGTGGCTCATGCCTGTAATCCCAGCACTTTGGGTGGCTGAGGTACCCACCTCAGCCACAGGAGTCCAGGAGTTCAAGACCAGCATGGGTGACATGGCAAAACTCCTCTCTACAAAAATACACAAAAATTAGCCAGGCATGGTGGCACATACCTGTAATCCCAGCTAGTCAGGAGGCTAAAGTGGGTGGATCACTTGAGCCCAGGAGGTCGAGGCTGCTGTGAGCCAAGACTGTACCGCTGTCCTCCAGCTTGGGTGACAGAACAAGACCCTGTCCCAAAAAAAGCAAAACAAAAACACGGTACTATATGGAATAGCAATGTAAAGAACTTAAGTAATCATAATAATGTAAATGTCAAATGGTGATCTAAACAAAATGGACATAATTGTAGCGGGAGGACAGGAGACGTGCCTGCACGGGCAAGGAAGGGAAGGGGAAAGACAACTCAAATCTCATGGTTGATGGTGAAAATAAAACAGACAAAGCCTGAACCTGAAAAAATGTAAATATACTACTTGTTAATACAGAGTTCAATACTCAAGAACCAGCTTGAAAAGTGATTGTTCTTGGGGAATGAGACACTGGGGCAGGACAGCAGGAAACCACTGCTTCTTGTTCGAGTCTTGTCAGCTATATGCTACACACATGTACAACTGATAAAAGTAAAAGCCAAAATTTTGTCCCCATTTTTTTTTTTGAGTCACCAGTTTGGAGTGCAGTGGTACGATCCTTGGGAGGCTGAGGCACGAGAATCCCGGGAACCGGGGAGGCAGAGGTTGCAGTGAGCTGAGATCGCACCACTGCACTCCAGCCTGGGCGACAGAGACTCCTCCAAAAAAAAAAAAAAAAAGATGTTAATGGTGGCAATAAAATGTTTTGTATTTTCTTATTCTTGCTTATCTGTATTTTTAATTTTCTAAAATCTACATATATTGCTTTAATAAAGGAGAATTTTTAAACATTAAGAAATTTTAAGTACAACCCAAATACAAAAAGCGAAGCCAGTTGGGGAAGAAGGAGGTGGCGCAGGGTGGAGCCTGTCTTCCCCGCAGCTCGCTGGCGTTGTGAATACTACAGTACCAGATAACAGCTACTTCCCAACTTGCTCACATGACAGCATACTGAGAAAATAATGACATTCGTAAGACTCAAGGTCTGAGGAGATTAGCACAGCTATTATTCATTTGGCTGGGAATGACACACAGACTGGGAAGCTCTGAATCAATATTTGGGTATTCATTAAATGCCAGGCACTGAGCAGAGCATTTGATATGCTATAATATCATTTATTCCTCATAACAGTAACAGTACTATCAACCTCCTCATCTTCGACGTACAGAGAGGTCAGGTAACTTGCCTGAGGTCACACAGCTAGTGTTTGCATCTAAGGCTGCAGAGTTCATGTTCTTCACCACAACTCCATTCTCTTTTTTGACTAGATAACCCCTGGGGTTCCTTACAGTCTGGAGACCAAAGGCTTAAAACCTCTTAGCTCCATTTCTTTCCTCCATTTATAAAACTTGCTTTCAGCACCTTTTGTCCAGATTAACTCCTATCAACTCCAGAATCAAGACTCACTCCGTCTGAATCTCAAGGAGGCAGTCAAGTCCTACTTCCACAAATCAAGCACTCCCTGACCTCCAACTTCCCACACAACTCCTGCTGTATATTGCTAATAAAACTGCTATATAAGAAAGGCTATAAAAATAGTGACATTTTTGCTATCATTTTTTTTTTTTTTTTGAGATGGGTGTCCATCTACCACCCAGGCTGGAGTGCAGTGATGTGATCATGGCTCACGGCAACCTTGACCTCCTGGATTCAAGCAGTCTTCCCACCTCAGCCTCCAGAGTAACGGACTACAGTGGCTGGGACACGCTCAGCTAACTTTTTATGTTTTTGTAGAAACAAGGTCTCACTATGTTACCCAGGCTGGTCTTGAATTCCTGGACTCAAGCAATCCTCTTGCCTCGGCCTCCCAGACTGCTGGATTTATAGGCATGAGCCACTGTGCCAGGCCATTTTTGCTTTTTTTTTTTTTTGAGACAGAGTCTCACTCTGTTGCCAGGCTTGAGTGCAATGGCACAATCTGGGCTCACTGCAAACTCCGCTTCCTGGATTCAAACGATTCCCCTGCCTAAGCCTCCCAAGTAGCTGGGACTACAGTCGTGCGCCACCATGCCAGCCTAATTTTTTGTATTTTAGTAGAGATGGGGTTTCACCATGTTGGCCAGGATGGTCTCGATCTCCTGGCCTCGTGATCCACCTGCCTCGGACTCCCAAAATACTGGGATTACAGGCGTGAGCCACCTCGCCCAGCCTCATTTTTGCTATTTTTAATAGATTTTATGGATCTGTCAATAGTTAATGAAGATGATAAAAGGGATTTTTGAACAAAATAAAAACAAATATATTTTGACTAAGAAAAAAATTACCACAGCTTTGTGAACAGCTTCAACAAATAATTACGCAATTTCCTAACACTCACAAACTGACTGTCCTAAAGAAATAAATGTTCAGATTTGCTCCCCAGGAGTCTTACGGGGGAGATCAATTGAGCCTGGGAGTTGAAGGTTGCAGTGAGTTGTGATCATACCACTGTACTCCAGCCTGGGTAACAGAGAGAGAAATTGATTTTTGTTTTTTTTTGAAGTATGTTTACATAGTCTCATATGAAACCTGTTTCCTCATTAAGCTTGGGTTTTCACAACTGTAAAATGGACTTAGATGTGAAACAGGGTTTAGTGAGGATTAAGCAGGATAATAATGTAAACAAATTATATAAATTAAGGAGTACCATATGTTACCTATTGCCATCGGTTTTGAACTTTAAATGTATGTTCAGAATCCTGGCCAAAAGACTTCACAGAAGCCCATTTACTCATACACTCATTCAGCCCTATCTGATAAGCTATCATTATATACATATACACACACATGTACATATATACCCGATCCTGTGCTTGGCTCTGTGGGTACAAAAGATGAAGAAAGCGTATATAGTCCTTACCCTTCAAAACCCTCACAGCTTAGATGACAGATCTGTAAACCAATAGCAGCAATGTAACAGGTATGATAATTACGATACACAGAGTAGAACCTACTTACAACAGCCAATGTTAGCGACCACCAGGCAGAGTTCTAAGCACTTCACATGGATCAACTCATATTTTCCGTAACTCCAAAGGTAGGTACTACCTTTTTGCTGGCGAGGAACAGAGAGGTTAAGTATTTTGTTTAAGGCATATGGTTAGTACATGATGGAGCTTGACTCTGAGTCCTGTACTGATTCCAGATGCCACAATTAACCACTATACCATGAGCCAACAGACACTCTGGGAACAAGAAGTCCAGGAGGGGGAGCGGCATTCGGGGGAAATGGCCCAGAAAACAACCACCCTTGAACTGCGCTTTAATGGATAACTAGGAGATTGAAAGTATATAGCAAGGGAGAGGCAATCTCAGGTCGGGGGGCAGAGTGTGCGCATACATAAAGACTGCATGGCAGAGAACTCTAACCTGCCTGGTGTGGCTAGAAAGAACAGGGCAGGTGATAAAGAGAGGAACAGAGGTCAGAATAAAAAAAACCTGGCAGACCCAGGATGAAGAGCTCAGTTATTACAGCAAGGGTGCCAAGGGGCCACTGAAGACTGTTAAGGGTGGAGGCTGCTGATCACCCCAGCACTAACAACATAAGCTCTCTTATTGGAAGGGAACTACAAATCCCTTAAAATATGTTCCTTTGTGCCAGGCACGGTGGTGGCTCACACGTATAATCCCAGCACTTTGGGAGGCCAAAGCAGGTAGATTGCTTGAGCCCAGGAGTTCAAGACCAGCCTGGGTAACATGAAAAAACCCTGTCTCTACTAAAAACACAAAAATTAGCCTGGTATGGTGGTGGGCACCTGTAATCCCAGCTACTCAGGAGGCTGAGGCGGAGAATCACTTGAATCTGGAAGGTGGAGATTGCTGTGAGCCGAGGTCAAGACATTGCACTCCAGCCTGGGCAACAAAAGCAAAACTCCGTCTCAGAAAAAAAAAAAAAAAAAAAAAATCCAGGTGTAGTGGCTCAAGCCTGTAATGTAATCCCAGCACTTTGGGAGGCCGAGGCAGGCAGATCATGAGGTCAGGATATCAAGACCATCCTGGTTAACACAGTGAAACCCCATCTCTACTAAAAAAAAAATACAAAAAATTAGCCAGGAGTAGTGGCACACATGCCTGTAGTCCCAGCTACTCAGGAGGCTGAGGAAGGAGAATAGATTGAACCCGGGAGGCAGAGGTTGCAGTGAGCCAAGACTGCACCACTGCACTCCAGCCTGGGAAACAGAGTGAGATTCTGTCTCAAAAAACAAAAACAAAACAAAACAAAAACCCAGTTATTAATCTAGTTAGAAAGCCGTATTGATCCACCTTGCAGACAAGAGACAGAAAAGTGGGCTGGCTAACTATAGATTTCCATCAATTTGCCTTAGCCTGAGGACAGCACGAGGCAGGCTCAGACTCTCATCCATCTCTGTTTAGTCTCCTAAACCTCCTGAACCACTGGGATCAAGACCATGTTACAACATGTAAATGGTTACCAAAAGCATCACAGACCAGGCCAGGAGCAGTGGATCATGCCTGTAATCCCAGCACTTTGGGAGGTCAAGGCCAGCGGAATGCTTTGAGCTCAAGAGTTCGAGATCAGCCTGGGCAACATGGTGAAATCTCACCTCTACAAAAAAACATAAAAATTAGCTGGGTGTTTGGTGGCATGCACATGTAGTCCCAGCTACTCAGGAGGCTAAGGCTGGAGAATTACTTGAGGCCAGGAAGTGGAGGTTGCAATGAGCTGAGATAGCATCACTGCACTCCAGCCTGGTTGACAAAAAGAGACCCCATCTAAAAAAAAAAAAAATCACAGACCAGAATTGTGAGCTTAGACTGCAATGCACTGGCTTAAATAAGAAGGCTGCACAGTGGTTACACTCACACTCCATCTGTCAAAAAGTCTGGATCTGATCTTATTTCTGCCACTAACTGACTGGGTAGGTCACCTATCCACCTATCCAAGGCCTCAGGTTACTCATCTGTAAGAATGTCCTTGTCTCCCCAGCACTTTGGGAGGCCGAGGCAGGCGGATCACTTGAAGTCAGGAGTTTGAGATCAGCCTGGTCAACGTTGCAAAATCCCAGCTCTGCCAAAAATGCAAACAAACAAACAAACAAAAGTTAGCCAGGTGTGGTGGCACGTGCCTATAGTCCCAGCTACTTGGGAAGATGAGGCACGAGAATGACTTGAACCTGGGAGGCAGAGATTGCAGTGAGCCGAGATTGTACCACTGCACTCCAGCCTGGGTGACAGAGCAAGACTCTCATAAAAAAAAAAAAAGAAAGAAAGAAAAGAAAAAAGAAAAAGAAAAAAATGTCCTTGTATAAAAGAAAATATCTAAAGAGCTGTTACACAGAGGCTGGAATAAACATCCTGGAACTGAACCACGACCATAGAAAACGGTAACACTACCAATTCTAATACTTACTGAGCATTGAGCCTGTTCTATGGGTGAGGCAACTGAGACACAGTGGTCAACTAAGTTGACCAGTACCTGGCTGGAGAATGCTGGAACCAGAATTTGCTCACAAGCAGGTTGGCTTGAGGCCCCATTCTCAAGCGCAGTCTAAAGAACAGAAGGATGAGCAGACTCGTAAGGCAGCAAACCCACTGATGCCACAGGCTAACTACACATCTGCCCAGGATGTTATGAAAGGGATCCCTTTTCCAGGGAGGGGAGGGCAGGCTGCAGGCAATGAGTACTAAAGTCCCAGGCAGTCAGACTTCAGACCAGGTGCTGAAGTATCCTTCCCAAAATTTTCCGTGCCCTCTCACTTCTGCATATTTGCATATGCTGTGCCTTTCAAATGGAATAGCCCTTTCTTCCTTTGCTAGGCAAATTCTTCCAGCCTCTCAAGCCTTGTTTCGGTGAAGGCTTTCTCAGACTCCATGCTACTGTTAAGTGCTTTTCTGTGGTCCTTGAAATTGGAGTAGCCTTAGGATGGAGCAAAGAGCAGACCGGAGGAGGAGGAGAGCAAAGGACAAAACTGCCACATATGTAGGAAACAGCAGAATAAAGCGGCTGCTTAAAGAGCACCGCGAGACAAGGGTAGAAGGTGTAAGAGCCTAAAGGCTGTTCTACTCTTCAAATATGGTTCTGAAGGCAATGAGGAGCCACCGAAGTTTCTAAAGCAAGACATACCATGGTGAGTTGGGATTCTGGAAATCAGGGAGAGGCAAAGAGCTGTGGCCTTTCTTCCATAGCTCTCCTAGATCATGAATTTCTCCAAAGCAGCCAATACCATTAACTCCCCTACAGCAAACCACACAAAGCCAAAGTAAGCGAAAAGAACCTCTAGTCACCAAGGATCTTTCCTGCACTGCCTGGTCACCATCAACAGCCATCCAGCCCTTACCAAAGACCTCCTGTGTGCAATGGTTGGGCAGGCAGGTGGCTGGCAGCCTCACAACCTAGCTGCAGAGCAAGGTCCGACAGTAAGCTCTAAGTGCAAATGACCTGTGCAGAACAGGGAACACGAGCCTCAGGCACAGGGCGGAGAACACCATTATGGAGACACTATCTGAATCACGGTGCTGACCAGGGAACGGTGCCAAGGTGGGGAATCTTAAAGAACTGATGGCAGGGCCATACACAGGACCAAGCTGGCGTCCCATGCTAGCACAGGGCTCGTGCGTGTGGTGGGGCGGAGGCAGGGGGAGGGGGAAGGTAAGTTAGGTAATGAGTACTTGGTCCCTTGGGTAGTGGAGAGCCGAGGGCAAGAAACGCTGGCAGTCCACTGTAGCTTTATGGTGCACACACAGCTCTCACTGTCTACTGTCTTAAAAGGGCAGATAATCACATCTGCATATTCCTACAGGCACAATTCCTGGGCTCAAAGCCATTCTAAATTAGTTGATTAATACTTTTCACATAATAATATGAAGATGGGCATAGGGCTTTTCTCTAAACTTCCTGTAAACCCAAAAGTGACTAAGAACCTTTTAAAGTTTTCAGAAAAACTCTATTTAACTGTTTCCTTCAACATCAAGAAATATTTTATTATTAAGAGGTAACAGACTGAATGTAAAATACGAGGTTTGTGTGTGTGTGGACTACAACTTACTCAGTCTCCTAAATCACACTGAGCACTGGCAACCACCCAGCACTGTGCTAAGAGGATGAATAGAGATGAATCAAAAAGGCCCTTCCCTTACAGCGTACAAGCCCATGAACTTCACAAAGTAGGCACCAAAGCTAATGTGGCAAATTCATAAAATAGGACCTATTGATATGAAATTTCACTTTAAGGCCATCTGTTATCATCCTGTGCTCAGCATGTTTTTTTCTGCCATAGATTTTCTAGAAGCGTACTCTTAGAGCATTAAATATCTAATCTCTAATCTCTGCTGTGAAGTAAGAACTTAATTTTAATTCTATTTTCCCCTCTACATGGGAGTTAATTAAATACTGCTCACTGTGAGCAAACTAAAGCGTCCCTTCTCCCTGGACCACGCCTACCATGAGAAAAGGTGTGTTGTACTATAAAACGATAACGTTTCAGACTTTGGTCCATGATCCAACTCCAAGAACTTTTTTTTTTTTTTAAAGATGGGGTTTCACCATATTGGTCAGGCTGGTCTTGAACTCCTAACCTCAGGTGATCTGCCCGCCTTGGCCTCCAAAGTACTTGATTACAGGTGTGAGCCACCACGCCCGGCCAGAACTTCTTTATAACACCTCCTAAGTAACTGAGTTCACAGGAACGTGAAAGCAAGGCAGCTGTGTGGATGCGAATGGCAGTGTAAGTCAGGAAGCCAAAGAACAAACATGGAATGCTCAGAAACTCTTCGCATTCTAAGAAATCCTGCATGCCAACGATTATCTGTTTCCCACGTTAGCTCTTATAAAAATGAACAAAGGAAACAACTTCTCGTTTTAGTTGCTACTATAAAGACATTTAATTATTTTACAAACCCTTCATCTTGTATTAAAATATAGCAATACAAGCCGGGCGTGCGTGTTGGCTCCTGCCTGTAATCCCAGCACTTCTGGGAGGCTGAGGTGGGCGGATCAAAAAGTCAAGAGAGCAAGACCAGCCTGGCCAACATGGGGAAACCCTATCTCTACTAAAAATACAAAAATTAGCCAGGCATGGTGGCACACCTATAATCCCAGTTACTTAGGAGGCTGAGGCAGGAAAATTGCTTGAACCTGGGAGTTGGAGGTTGCAGTGAGCCGAGATCACAACACTGCACTCCAGCCTGGTGACAGAGTGACACTGTCTCAAAAAAGCCAAAAAAAAACAAAAACAAAAAATCACTGGTGTATTAGGTTTTCTGTCCCTTGAAATAGTTCTGTCTATCCCTGATAAACGATACCAGACTTCTTCTAGATTCTCTGGACTTCCAACTTTCATGGATACAGTTTCCTCTGCCTGAAACACTGTTACTACGTCCTGTTCCTTGTCTGTTTTCACCATCCACCTGTGGGCTGAAATGTTACTTTCTCAGGTAAGTCTTGCTTGAGCCCTAGATGAGGTTAAATATACTTGCTATTTATTCTTCATGCCCTCCCTCGGTTAACACTCACCACATAATTACTGGGTTAATACTTGTCTCTTCCACCACACTACATACTCTTTAAGAGCAAGTATCTGCTTTCTCCACCGTCATCGAAGTGAGCGGCACTCAATATACGCCCAATAAACATTTGCTCAGTTAACAATAATGCCACAACCCTTTAGTGTTCTGGACTACACCTCGAGTATGTCTTGACCTTATATGAAGCGACTCCTATGAACTCTACATTGCATTCTATTTCTGTCAGACACTCAGTGTAAATTATGTTTCTCTCCCTTTGCCTTTGCACAAATCTGCAAAGTGCTAACTTCTTGAACAAATCTGCGTGGTTCTTTCCACTACCACTTCATGGTCTCATAATACACATAGACACTAGAGGAAAGGTGCTATGTGTATTCTTGGAAATTTTTTTAAAAAGTAGATCTTTCACTAATACAACTTTTTTTTTTTTAATGGAGTCTTGCTTTGTCACCCAGACTGGAGTGCAATGGCACAATCTTGGCTCACTACAACCTTTGCCTACCAGGTTCAAGAGATTCTCCTGCCTCAGCCTCCTGAGTAGCTGGGATTACAGGCGTGCACCACCATGGCCAGCTAATTTTTTTTTTTTTTTTTTTTTTTTTTGAGATGCAGTTTTGCTCTGTCACCAGGTTAGAGTGCAGTGGCACCATCTCAGCTCACTGCAACCTCAGACTCCTGGGTTCAAGCAATTCCCCTGCCTCAGCCTCCCAAATAGCTGGGACTACAGGTGCATCCAGCTAATTTTTTATATTTTAGTAGAGATGGGGTTTCACCATGTTAGCCAGGATGGTCTCAATCTCCTGACCTCATGATCTGCCCGCCTCAGCCTCCCAAAGTGCTGGGATTATAGGTGTGAGCCACTGCGCCGGTCTAATTTTTGTATTTTTAGTAGAGACAGTGTTTCACCATGTTGGTCAGGCTGGTCACAAACTCCTGACCTCACAATCCTCCCACCTAGGCCTCCCAGGCCTGGGATTACACAAGAGTGAGCCACTGGGCCCGGCTGACTTTTTTTTTTTGAGACACAGTCTTGTTCTGTCACTAGGCTGGAGTACAATGGCACAATCTCGGCTCACTGCAGCCTCTGCCTCCTAGATTCAAGCCATTCTCCTACCTCAGTCTCCCAAGTAGCTGGGATTACAGGCGCCTGCCACCATGTCCAGCTAATTTTTGTATTTTTAGTAGAGATGGGGTTTCACCACACTGGCCAGGCTGGTCTTGAACTCCTGACCTCAGATGATCCACTCACCTTGGCCTCCCAAAGTGCTGGGATTATAGGTGTGAGCCATCGTGTTTGGCCATGACTATTATTTTTCAGGGCTGAGATGCCTTAAAGGTATTTTTTTTTTTAAGGAAAACATAAGAAACACACAAACTACTATTATCTGAATTCTGGCCATGTACAGGAAGACATTCTTAAGATATTTTAAAAGCCCCTGATTTTAAAGTGAACAGAATCTTTTAAAGGCATTACAAGCTGGGTGTGGTGGCTTCCGCCTGTAATCCCAGCACTTTGGGAGGCCAAGGTGGGCAGATTGCTTGAGGTCAGGAGTTTGAGACCAGCCTGACCAATATGGTGAAACCCTGTTTCTACGAAAAAATACAAAAATTAGCCGGGTGTGGTGGCATGTGCCTGTAGTCCCAGCTACTCTAGAGGCTGAGGCAGGAGAATCGCTTGACCTCGGGAGATGGAGGTTGCAGTGAGTGGAGATCACGCCACTGCACTCCAGCCTAGGCAACAGAGAGAGAGACTCTAGCTCAAAAAAAAAAAAAAAAAAAAAAAAAGGTATTACAGGTTCCTGCTGATTTACTGCTCTATGTCCTCACCCTTCATGGCCACTGAAGATTCTACATGCCTAACTCATTTTCACAAGTGCAGCACTTTTGTCATATTGTGGAGTTAAAAGAAATAGGATCCCAGGAAGGGGGTAGTGAGACATTATAAACAAGAAATAGGGCAGGGGTGGGGGAAGAGAGAGCATCAGGAAGAAGAGCTTAATATTAATTAAGCTGGGCTTAATACCTGGGTGATGGGGTGATCTGTGCAGTAAACGCCCATGGCACACGTTTCCCTATGTAACATATATGCAAGTCCAAATCCTGCACATGTATGCCTGAATTTAAGATAAAAGTTGAAAGAAAGAAAAAAAAAGAGCTCTAGGTGATAGTCTCAGTTTTACTGATTCACTGAGTAACCTTGGACCAGTCTTCTTGACTCTAAGTGCCCAGTAGAGGTAATTCCCAAGACGCCTTCCAAAGAAAATATTTTGCTACCAAATCAATTTGCTCTCTTAATGACTTAGCAGACATGATCTTGGTGATTATATGAAAAAACTATATAATTACAAGTATTCACAGGAAACCTGGTATTTGCCTATCAGTTTCAGATCCTATGAAAGTTTAAATAAGTCTAATGCATGGTTCCTTAAAGATCTACAAACCAATGTGTATTTTCGAAAAGCTAGTTATTGCGTGAGTTGGATGGGTCTTAGAAGGTGAGCCTTTCTAGTATGCACTGTCTTTGCACATTTTATTCGGTGCCCACAATGAATTCGGAAGATGCTGTGTAAAAACCCGGACAGGCCAACATAACAAGATGGTTTTCACCGCCACTCCTCCTATCCTTACATCTCTTTACAAAGTGTTCTAGAACCCGATAAAAGATCTCCAGAGAGCAGCGTCAGTCAGCTGCACAAATGCCTCATATATAGACATATCTGGGTTTGTCCAGCTCTTCCGAGCAAGGACGGCCTAATCCGGGCTTTCCACACCTCTAACAGGCTAGAGAGAGACCAACCAAATGCCCGCTGAAAGGCTGGAAGCACCTCGTAAGGGTCCCCGCCTGGCCTCTCCAAAGCAAACGCGCACCTCTTCCTTCGGTCCCCTGGGGGCGATCGCCCTGCCCCGCCCCCGCCGTTGCCGGCCCGCCCTGACCTCCTCGAACTGCTCGCCAGAGCCCCCGGCGCCGCGAGCCTCCAGTAGCTCCCGGAACTGCTCCAGAGTGACAGACTCTTCGCCGCGCCCCAGCAGCTCTTCCAGCCAGCGAAACAACGCGCCGCGGTGCCGCGACACCAGCGACTCGCAGGGGGGTGTGGGCAGCAACGCAGCGGCCGCCTCTCGCAGCCTAGCCGGCTCCAGCAGCGCCGCGGCGGGTGGTAGCGCCGGAGCTGCGAGGCCCGGGCCGGGGGTCGTGCCCGAGACCGCGGCCCAGTCCTGGTGGGGGCCCCAGCCCTCGCCCCCGGCGGCTGCTGCTTCGTCTTCACTGCTGTGACTCGGAGCGTTCCCCATGGGGTCTCCGTCTTGGGCGCCCGGCTCTGCAGCCGCTGCCGCCTCCCAGTCTCGACCTGTCAACCTCCGACAGCAGCCGGCGGGCGGAGACTGGCAGGAGACCGCGGCTGCGGCTGCGGCTGCAGCTTCCGGCTTCCTGGCCGTCAAGCGAGGACCGCTGTCGCAAAGACGCCGTCACGTAGGTAGGCGGCCTCTAGCAGCTCACAGCAGCTAGGCGGCAGCAAAGAGTGCAACCTTGATTTCCCAGAGGACGAGTCTGTCTTAACATCTACGTCATTCCGCAGCCTCCGCTGCCGCCATCTTTGTTTCGGCAAGCAACCTGCAAGCCAAGAAGTACGAGAAACGCCGGGCGCCGTGGCTCACGCTTGTAATCCCAGCACTTTGGGAGGCGGGTGGATCAGCAGAGGTCCGGAGTTCGAGACCAGCCTGACCAACGTGGTGAAACCCTGTCTCTACTAAATACAAAAAACTAGCGGGGCGTGGTGGCGGGTGTCTGCAATCCCAGCAGGAGAATCGCTTGAACCCAGGAGGCGGAGGTGGCAGTGAGCCGAGATTGGGCCACTGTACTCTAGCTTGGGCGACAAAAGGGAAAATTCTATTTACAAAAAAAAGAAGTACGAGGAAAAAGTCGGAGTCAGACAGTGAGCTTTTCGCCGGAGACAGGAATACAGAGACACCGAGAGAGAGGGAGCGTGCCGATGACGTCACGGTCGGCGTCTCCGCCATCTTAGTTTCGGACCCAGAGGCGGCAACATCGGAAGTGCGGTGCGGGTGCGGTTGTTCAGATGTTGAGGCTCGGCGGCCGTGGGGTTTTGCTGGCCCTGGCCGTAGCCGCAGCAGCGGTGATGGCAGCACGGCTTACGGGCTGGTGGGGTCCCCGCGCTGGCTTTCGCCTTTTCATACCGGAGGAGCTGTCCCGCTACCGTGGCGGCCCTGGGGACCCGGGCCTCTACTTGGCGTTGCTCGGCCGTGTCTACGATGTGTCCTCCGGCCGGAGGCACTACGAGCCTGGGTCCCACTATAGCGGCTTCGCAGGTATCAGCGAGGCTACTCAGGCCTTTCCCTCCGCCGGCGCGAGCCAGCAGCCACCTGCGCGTCGTTCGTTCATTCATTATTCGTGTATCTGGCCCCCCACCCCGCATCCGTCAAACCCGCGCGGCGGGCGGGACTGAGCTGCGCCATCCTTCCGGTCTCCGGGGCTCGGTCGGGACTATGGCTCTGTCATTCACCACCGCCTTGCTTGATTTATGTTGGAGAAACGTGTCTTCTGTCTCTTGTTACACACCGTCGGAAGCCCGAGGATACGGGCTTTGTCCCAGCCTTCCGTGGGGGCTCTCAGGGCACAGATAAATGAGATCCCGCGCCTACCCTCACCGTTTCCTTACTGATTCCACCCATCTCTTCATTATGCCGGGATCCAGAGTAATCTTTCTTACCCCCACCTCTTAGCATAGTGTTTTCACGTTTCATCCATGGCTTGTCAGCATGTTATCAGTATTTATTCCTTTGTGGCCCGTCATACAGTACATTTGGTCTGAGTCATTCTTGCTTCTAGGACAGATGCACCTGTTTGTCCTTCGTAGAAAAGATGGAGGTTAAGGCGCAGGCAAAGCTCCAGTCACCTTTACAGTCCTTCATATAGAACAAAGCTGTGCATATGTTAGACCTCAAAGAACATTAGTCAAAGTAAGTTTGTGCTGATGTCCCTGTTGTACAGCCAAGGGGATTAAAGGGTGTGATTTGCCTAAAGGCCCTCACCCCTGAGTACGGACAGAACATGGACTCCGACCACCAGCCTGGTGCTTTTTTGACAGCTATTGTCTTGCCAGCCAGGGGGACTGACTCCCTCCCAAATTTAAAAAGAAAAAAAAAAAAATGTAGGGCAAGCCCAAGATCATAAGTATTTTCCCCTTGTCATTATCTTAGGGGAATTGGGAAGCTGCCTCTAGCACTGAAACACAAGCCACTTCCCTCTGTCGAGAGAATACTTCAGAAATAGAAAGGGCTGACAGAAAACGAAGGAAGTCCAGTCGGTCTTGCTAAGCCCCTGAGATAGTCCAGCAAGGGAAGGGACTTACCCAGGGCTGCACAGTGAGTGAGAAGCAGAGCTGGAACTGGAACCGTCGTGTTTTGCGGCTACCAGTTGGCACTCCTTGTTGCGCTGCGTTGGATGTATGCACGAGTTGGGCATAAAACCTTCGATTTCTGGAGCGCTTTTTATTTTTCATGGTGCTCTGCTGTCTGCTGAATTCCTGTGCTCCTGATATTCATTCCCCATCTTTATTTACCACTGCTTACCTTGTGTCAGGGGCTGTGGAATCCAAGATGTCTGTAACATGCTTCCCACTGCCCAGTCTAGCTGGGACGTAGTTATGTTCACTTATTCATTCATTCATTCAATATTTTGTTTTTCATTGAGATGCAATTCACAAGATGTAAAGCCCTTTTAAAGTATACAATTCAGTGGGGTTTGTTGTCGTTTTTGTTTTGAGCTAGGGTCTGCCTCTGTTGCCCAGGCTGGTGTGCAGTGGCATGACCTCTGCCTCCCAGGTCAAACGACACTCCTGCTTCAGCCTCCCAGGTAGCTGGGACCATAGGTGCGCACCACCACTTCCAGCTCATTTTTGTATTTGTGGACATGGGTTTGCGCCATATTGGCCAGGCTGGTCTTGAACTCCTGAGCTGAAGTGATTCACCTGCCTGGGCCTCCCAAAGTGTTGGGATTACAGGTATGAGCCACCGCACACAGCCTTTTTTTTTTTTTTTTTTTTTTTTTTGAGATGGAGTCTTGCTCTGCTGCTCAGGCTGGAGTGCAATAGTGCGATCTTGGCTCACTGCAGACTCTGCCTACTGGGTTCAGGTGATTCTCCTGCCTCAGCCTCCAGAGTGGCTGGGATTATAGCCACCACATCTGGGTAATTTTTGTATTTTTAGTAGAGACGGTTTTGCCATTTGGCCAGGCTGGTCTCGAACTCCTGACCTCAGGTAATCCGCCCACCTTGGCCTCCCAAAGTGCTGGGAAGTGGTGGGATTAGAGGCATGAGCCACCACACCCAGCCCCCCCCCCTCTTTTTTTTAAGAGAGATGGGGTCTCATCCCATCACCCAGGCTGAAGTGCAGTGGCATGGTCATAGCTCAAACCCCTGTGCTTAAGCAGTCCTTCTTACTAGCCTCTTGAGTAGCTGGGATTATGAGCATGAGCCTCCAGGCCCAGAAAGTGTGAACATTTTGATCTTGTAAGACACTAAGGGGTGTTGGATATACAGGTGTGGGCCTTGGGAGACATCTGAGCTCAAGATGCAGATGTGGCTATCTTTGCCTGTAGGTGGGTTTTGTAACCACAGGTGTGGATAAGATTGTCAGGTGAGAGGGTGTGGACGGTAATGGACCGCTAAGGCTGGTAGACAGTGAGAGGCTGGAGAGATAGGAGGAAAATCAGATATGTCCTGGAAGCCAAGGGAGGTGGCCCGCTGTGTTAAATGTTGCTGAAGGTAAATGAATGTGACCAATGCCAAAGAGGTGTGTCCAAGGTCCAGGAGCATCTGCCACAGAGGAGGGAGTGGGGCCCCCTTTCCCTGGGGATAGGGAGTAGGGGTTGTCAAGAGATGTTCCTCAGAAAACATTCTTGCTGGGTGCAGTTGCTCATACCTGTAATCCCAGCACTTTGGGAGGCTGAGCTGGGCGGATCACCTGAGTTGAGGAACAGCCTGGCCACAATGGTGAAACCTTGTCTCTATTAAAAAAAAAAAAACAAAACAACAAAAAACAACAAGTCCAGGCACAGTGGCTCATGCCTGTAATCCCAGCACTTTGGGAGGCCGAGGCAGGTAGATCACGAGGTCAGGAGTTAAAGAACAGCTTGGCCAAAATGGTGAAACCACGTCTTTACTGAAAATAGGAAAATTAGCTGGGTGTGGTGGCGGCGCCTGTAATCCCAGCTACTCGGAGGCTGAGGCAGAGAATTGCTTGAACTCGGGAGGTGGAAATTGCAGTGAGCCAAGATTGCGAAACCATACTCCAGCCTGGGTGACAGAGTGAGAGTCCATCTCAAAAAAAAAAAAAAAAAAAAAAAAATTAGCTGTGTGTGGTGGCAGGTGCTTGTAATCCCAGCTACTCAGGAGGCTGAGGTAGGAGAATGGCTTGAACCCAGGAGGCCAAGTTTGCAGTGAGCCAAGATGGTGCCACTGCACTCCAGCCTGGGTGACAGAGTGAGACTCCGTCTCAAAAAAAAGAAAAAAACCAGATTATTGGGTTTGTATAGTGTCAGTCATTTACAACTGGATCTGATGGAAAGTTCTCCCACAGGCCGGGATGCATCGAGAGCATTTGTGACCGGGGACTACTCTGAAGCAGGCCTTGTGGATGACATATCTGACTTGTCATTCTCTGAGATGCTGACACTTCAAAGTTGGCTTTCATTCTATGAGAAGAATTATGTATGTGTTGGTAAGTAGTCCACAGTTCATACATGTCATGTGATGGTCTTGGAATGTTTTTAGGGGCCTGAGATTTTTTAGGGATTAGGCTCAAGGTTAAAATCTGGAAAACAGCCATGGATTTTTTTTACTTTAAATTTGGGCTGTTAGCACAGGGATGAGCCATCCAGAAGGGATGGATGGACACCTGTTTCCTCCACTCTTGGTCCTGGGAGAGGATTCCTAAGCTGTGTGCTTTGGCCTGGGTTGCACTGTGGCCAGTGGTTGCTGGCAGCATCCTTCAACAACCAGCTCCAGAAGGGCAGCTTCCCTGTCTCACTGTGCTCTGTGCAGCTGGCTTCAGCATGCACCAGGAAGGCGTGAAGCCTAAATGTATGTTTCGACAAGTCCCCTTTTATTTGGTCCTCTGGGAGGAGACCAGCTCCCTGAGTAAGCTGTTTCCCAGGTAGGAGGTTATGCTCATGAAACCTCTGTGGAGGGTACTGCACTTGGTACTGTGGCTACATGAGGGACTCACTTCTCCAGTGGGAAGACACTGAACTGTGTCCTAAACCAGAGTGTTAAAGACACTGGCCCTAGGCCTGGCGCAGTGGTTCACGCCTGAATCCCAGTACTTGGGGAGGCTGAGGAGGGTGGATCACTTGAAGTCAGGAGTTCGAGCCCAGCCTGGCCAATGTGGTGACACCCTGTCTCTACTAAAAATACAAAAATTAGCTGGGTGTGGTAGTGTGCGCCTGTAATCCCAGCTACTCAGGAGGCTGAGGCAGGAGAATCGCTTGAACCCAGGAGGCAGGCAAAGGTTGCAGTGAGCCAAGATGTTACCACTGCACTCCAGCCTGGACAACAGAGCAAGACTCCATCTCAAAAAAAAAAAAAGAAAAGAAAAGAAAACCAACAACGAAAGACACTGAACACTAGATTTCTTCACAAGTACCCACAGCTGGGATGGTTGTCGCCCTTGCTCCCATCTGCCTGCAGCCCTCACCTCTCACTGGAGTCCTGCTTGGACATGACTGACTTCCTGAGGAAAAACCATTGTCACTTTATCGAACTGTGTCTAGCTGGGAAGAATCCTTTCCTTAATGCCTCTGAATTTCTGCTTCTGTCATTACTGCTTGAGTTGCCTTTTCTGAGAACCTTGGTGTTTTTATTAACACCCCTGCTCCCTCCACATCCAGTTAGTCAAGGCTCTTTGTAACACCCAAAGCTTGTGTCCATCTGCTGTGGGCCTCTGCCTTTCTTCATTTTCTCTCAGTCTGCCCAAGAGCATTCTTGAGACCACAACCCTGCCTGCCATCGAAGGCACTGGCCTCTACACACCTGTGCTTCAGAGGGCTCGGTTCTTCCCTTTCCCAGTGAAGTTGCCAAACCAAGGTTGAAACATTACTGGGTTAATAAAGAAAAGAAAACCTAATAGAGAAGAGTAAGAGCCGGGCGCAGTGGCTCCTGCCTGTAATCCTAACACTTTGGGAGTCCGAGGCAGGTGGATCACTTGAGGTCAGGAGTTCAAGACCAGCCTGGCCAACATGGTGAAACCCTGTCTCTACTAAAAATACAAAAATTAGCCAGGCGTGATGGTGGGCACCTATAATCCCAGCTACCACGGAGGCTGAGATGGGAGAATTGCTTGAACCTGGGAGGCAGAGGTTGCAGTGAGCCAAGGTCGTGTTACTGCACTCTAGCCTGGGCAGCTGAGTGAACCTCTGTCTCAGGGTGGGGGGAAAAAAAAAAAGGAGTCCAGGCCAGGCATGGTGGCTCATGCCTGTAATCCCAGCACTTTGGGAGGCTGAGGTGGTCCGATCACTTGAGGTCAGGAGTTTAAGACCAGCCTGGCCAACATGGCAAAACCATATCTCTACTAAAAATACAAAAAAAAATTAGCTGAGTCTGGCGGCACATGCCTGTAGTCCCAGCTACTTGGGAGGCTGAAGCACAAGAATCACTTGAACCTGGAAGGCAGAGGTAGCAACAAGCTGAGATTACATCACTGCATCCCAGCCTGAGTGATGGACAGAGATGTTGTCTCTAAAAGAATAGAGTCTCATAAACAGGCAAAGAATGCCAGGCCAAATACATGATCTAAGATTTGGGAGCACACTTGAAGGTTCCTGGTGTGCTTGGTGTGACAGGTGAACTGGTCTTGTTGGGATGATGTGTCGCGTGTGAGGATGGGGTGGGGCATGTGGTGGGAAATGCCTCGGGATTTTCGTTGATGTTGGGATCTTATTGAATACCTGCTATTCAAAAGTTACGGTTTCCATCCTCGGGGGGGGACCAGGGGTGAGTTGAGTACAGTTCCTGCCCCTGTTAGCTGATTCTGTAGGATAGGGGCCATGTTAGGCTCTTTAGGTCACCACAAACCCTCAGGGATGAAGGTTTATTGTAAAGGCACATGCTGAAGTGAGGACAGCCAGGAAGCCATCTTGGCAGCAACATGGCCAGGCCTCAAGGGAAAGCAAGATGGCCTTGGTTCTGCTGGGGACACAGGACTGGCTTGGAGGCACAGCCGGGGTGATTGCCGTTCTCACGACACAGCTTCTAGAACTCCTCCTCTGTTCCTCTGCTACTGCTGTCCTGTCTTTGGTCTCATGTGGAAAACTCACCAAGACAGGCTTGTCACCATGTAACACAGACCTCCATCTCCCGGGTTCAAGCAATTTTCCTGCCTCAGCCTCCTGGGATTATAGGTGTGCACCACCATGGCCAGCTAATTTTTGTATTTTTAGCAGAGATGGGTTTCACCATGTTGGCCAGGTCTTGAACTGACCTTAAGTGATTCACCTGCCTCAGCTTCCCAAAGTGCTGGGATTACAATTGTGAGCCACTGCGCCTGGCGCTAAGCTGTTTTGAGTACTGGGCCTCACTAGTAGAGAGAGGCATATCATAAACAGGTAAACAGATTGAGCAGCTCCAGATAGGACCATGCATGAAACGGTGATGTGGTGCGTGTCTGAGAGTGCCGGCACCACTAGAGCAGATGCTCAGGAGTGGCTTCTGGAGAGGACGACCATGAAGCTGAGATTGGGCAGGTGAGCAGGAGGCAGCATACGGGGCTGGAGAAGAGAGTTCCAGCTCAGGGAACAGCAGCGAAGGTGAGGAGGAGGAAGCATGGCCAAGAAATAGAAAGGAAGCCCATGTGCTGGAGCCACAGTGAACGAGGGAGGAAGCGGCTTGACGAGAGGCTGTAGAAGTGAGTGAAATGGGTACAGGACCTTACAGGTCTTGGTGAGAAACTTGCATTTTGTCTGTATGCTTTAAGAAGCCATTGGAGGGTTTTAATCAGACGTAGGAGTGACGTGGTGTGATTCACTACTACTGTCCTGTCTGTGGGACATGTTTGATTCATGTCTTTTTGGGGTTTTATTGATCTCACTCTTGTTGCCCAGGCTGGAATGCAGTGGCATGATCTCAGCTCACTGCAACCTCCACTTCCCGAGTTCAGGTGATTCTCCTGCCTCAGCCTCCTGAGTAACTGGGATTACAGACATGCGTCGCCATGCCTGGCTAATTTTTGGATTTTTAGTAGAGATGGGGTTTCTCCAGGTTGGCCAGGCTGGTCTCGAACTCTTGACCTTGTGATCTGCCCACCTCGGCCCCCCGACCACAGAGTGCTGGGATTACAGGTGTGAGCCACCGCACCCAGCTATGATTCATGTTTTTAAAAGATTCCCCAGTTGTTTTATGGACAGAGAGCTCTAGGAGGGCATGAGCTGAGGCAGAGAGAGCAGCTGGGAGGCCGCTGCCACTGTCCGGTGGCGGTGGACATGGAAAGGAGTGAACAGAATCAGGATCTGTTCAGAGGAAGGACCGACAGGATTTTCTGATGTTTCGGACAGCAGGGAAGGGAGTGTGCGTGTGGGTGCCAAGGAGGAGGAGTCAGCGCCAAGGCTCCTAACCCCGGTAACAGGCTAGAAGCGACGTGGATTTGGGAATGTCAAGGAGGGCGCTGGACTTGAGGGCATGCACTGAACCTCGGATACGCTGAACATACGTGCCGCTCGAATCGAAGTGACGGCTAGTCCGTAGAGGCTGCCGCCCGCTCGGCAGCAGCTCCCTGAAGTGCTTCCTGTCTGCCGCTGCCATCTGTGGCAGGTGACGCCTCTGAAGGCCGTTTGCCCCTCAGGACTGGGGCACGTTAGGGCCCTGCACTGAGAGAACTGATGGGTTTTTCGTTCTGGCCTCTAGGCTGGTGGACCACCTGCTGGCTGCTGCCGTAGCTTAGACTTTTACCAATGCTGATGGGCATTTTACAGCCGGGCACAGTGTGGTCTTACACCTGTAGCCCCATCTGCTCCAGAAGCTGAGGTGGGAGGATTGCTTGAGCCCAGAAGTTCAAGGCTGTAATGAGCCATGACCATACCTGTGAATAGCCACTGCACTCCAGCCTGGGCAGTACAGCGAGACCCATCTATAAGAAAACATTCTGTTAGGCATTTTAAAGAAAAGTTTTTACTCAGTCACATCCCCGAGAGGAGAGCATGGGTTTGGAGCCAGATTCATTTACCAGCTTTGTAGACCCCCCAAGGTATTTAACCTCCCAGTCTCTCTCCTGCAAATAAGGAGGAACAAAGCAGTGATTTCTCTGATAGGTTTGTGGGGAGGGTTATTGTTTGGTAAAGTGCTAGTGTACTGCTGGAGACTGAGTTAATAAACGACCTGTAGAAAGCAGAAGAATTTGTTGCTGGGGAAATGGAGCTGCAGAAATGTCAGCCTGCCTGGGCGTGGCGCTCCTGCCTGTAATCCCAGCACTTCGAGAGGCTGAGGTGGGAGGATCACTTGAGCCCAGGAGTTAGAGCCCAGCCTGGTCAACAGAGTGAGACCCCGTCTCTATTATAATAAACATTTAAAAAACGTTAGCCAATACGCCTTTCATTCATCAAACAGTCATTGAACACTCACCGTGTGCTCCAGGCACGCTGAAGCATCGGTAAATGAACCACACGTGGTTCTACACTCAAGGAACTGTTGTCTGGAAGTGAGAAGGATCGGGTGGTTTCTATACAAAAGGACTGCAGCTAGAACAGGGCTGCTGTTGTGTGCGGCCTTGTAGCGTGTTGAGAGGCGGGTATGCCAGGCACCAGAAGTACCTGCAGCGTAAGTTCTTAATAAATGCGCACCAGCAGGCCTGCCAGAAACCCAGGGAGCGTGCACTTTCCCACCTGCCTCGGCAGCCGAGTGTCTGTTCACGCCTCACTCGCACTGTTACTCTGACGTCTGCCTTGCTGTCTTCACAGGAAGGGTGGTAGGACGGTTCTACGGAGAGGATGGGCTGCCTACCCCGGCACTGACCCAGGCGGAAGCCATGATCACCAGAGGCTTGGAGGCAAACCAGCAGGAGCTGGGAGAGAAGCAGACATTCCCGCCGTGCAATGCGGAGTGGAGCTCAGCCCGGGGCAGGCGGCTCTGGTGTTCCCAGAAGAGGTAAACCTGCTCCCCTTCTGTTCTTTCTGCCTCTGTCTCAAACTCAACTTCTGGGTCATCCTGTCTCCATTACTCAGTGAATTCAGGGACTGGATGGTTAACCCGTGGAACTTTTTCAAAGTTCTGACAATCATTCCCAACTTCGGCTGCATATTAGATTTGAGGAATGGCAGAAATGACAGCTGGTCAGACCTCACTCCAATCAACAGTGAGAATATTAGGGTCGAGACTTGGACCTGAGGCCTGCGCATCTTTTTATTTTTTCCAAATTCTCCAGATATCCTGCTGACACCACCTCAGCCCAGGAATGAGAAGGCGCGAGCCCAATTTGCTTTCTCTGGCCTGTTCAGCCATCCACGGGTTTGGGTTCCTGTTTGATGACATACATCATGGCTGTCTATAGGAGAGAGGGGCGAGGAGGTGGAGATGGTACGTGCAGTGATGGCTTCTGCCGCTGTCTTCAAAACTAAGCGAGCCGGGCCTGGTGGCACACCTGTGGTCCTGGCTACTTGGGAGACCGAGGCAGGCAGGTTGCTTGAGTTCAGGAGCTGGAGTCCAGCCTGGGCAGCATAACAAAAAAACAGTAACAACAGCAGCAACAAAAGCTTCAAATTTGGACTTTTCAGCCTTAGGTGAAGGGAGCAAGGGCAAAGGTAGCAGGAAGGAAAGCCCCTTCTTTCCTGGCCACTAGCTTTGCAGAGACAGCTTCTCCAGTGTCATTGTCTCGAGAAAGGGGAGGGACTGCAAGATCCTGGCCTGCTCACTTCACAGAGAAGCTAAGATACGGGGGGGCCTCCCTGTGACCCAGGCCTGAGTGCAGGTGGCCCCAGAGAACACTGGTCCTCCAGAGGAGACTCCAGGAGGCCTGTGTGCGTTCAGATGGTCGGCTCTGCACCTCTGGGTCTGCCTCCTTTTCCCTCCCCGCGGTCTGCTGCAGCCCTTCTCGCTTTCATGACTGAGAACCCTGCAGAGCCGCCCTGGGGAAAGGGGGGCCCGTCCCGTGCCTCAGCTCAGCTTGTTGCTTTCTGTTCACTCGCATGCATCCCCCATGAGACTGGGAGGACAGTGCCAAAGGCAGGGGCCAGGTGTGGAGTCAGCTTACCGAGGATGGGATGGAGACTGGGTGGAAGAGGGAGGCGTTTTGGTGACGGCCTTCTTCTTGGTAAGCTAGAAGTCCGGTGTTTTCTCACCGGCTGGCAGTTTCTCTGACAGTAGTCGATCTGCTCACAGGCACTGGAAACTGTATGAGGCCTCAGTTCCAAGAACCTCATTTTCCTTTCCAAGGCCTGTGAGTCCATGAGACTGAGCCCAGAACCTTGAGGTGGGCTAGGTCCCTCTGCCTGAGGTAGGAGGTTGCTCAGGTGATGTGGGGCCAGAGCCGAGTCCTCCATGTCTGAAGCCTGGCGCCATCAAGGACGGGACCTGTGGGGGACAGGCCAGCTTGCAGCTACACCCTGTACCACGGGCTTCCCAGAGAAGGCCAACTCAGGTGGCCAGGGTGCAGCGGCCAGCTGCCCTCCCCAACCCAAGTGCCCCAGAGAAGAAGGTGAAGACACTGGCCAGCGCTGGGTTGTAGAGGGGAAGGAGGACGTCACACCCAGACCCTGCTTCCCAGAAGCTCACTGGCCCACGGGGAACCTTCCCCAGCTGCTACCAGCAGTGCAGGAACGTGGTGCTGCCTCCTAGGACCGGCAGGGCAGGGCTGGGGAGCACAGTGAAAGGAGCCGTGGACTCTGCCCTTGGCCTGGGCAAGCTAGAGGAAGTTAGTTAGGAGAGAGCGTGAAGGTCCAGGGGCTGAACGCCGTAGCCTGCTGCCTTGGGAGACACTCCCGTGGGCTTCTGCTTTTCACACGGCCTGGCTCACTGCTTCCTGCTCTCCCCTGCCCAGAGACTCATGAGTTCTCACGTTTAAGAAGTCCTCTTTCCGTCTGTCCGTAGCGGAGGTGTGAGCAGAGACTGGATTGGCGTCCCCAGGAAGCTGTATAAGCCAGGTGCTAAGGAGCCCCGCTGCGTGTGTGTGAGAACCACTGGCCCCCCTAGTGACCAGATGCCGGACAGCCCGACACACAGAAATCGTGGGGACTTGGACCACCCACACTTGGCAGAATACACGGGCTGCCCACCTCTCGCTGTCACCTGCTCCTTCCCACCCTAAGCCGGAGCCTTTTATGTGGGTGACAGACAGAGCTCTGCTGAGAACCTGAGCAGGCCCTTGACACATGTGCGCCCTGGGATGGCCCCTGGAGTGAAACAGGAGGGTCTGGAAGGACTCTGCCTGTATTCTGCAAATGTGACTCATGCCCCTTACCTTGGCTCAGTGCTGTGGGACCCGAGGGACAGCTCAGCCACCTGCCTAGTACTGGTCACTGGCTCACTACTACTCTCCTCGACCCACTGGTCATCTTCCTCAGAGCCCTCAGATATCAGTGGGCATGACTATGATCACCTGAATTTCAACTTGAACTTATACCCAAAAGCCTGCTGAGCTGATCATAGCTGGACCAATATAGTAAGAAGCAATACTCACTTAGGATGGTTGATTCTGGAATTGGAAAAGCTTTTGCTTATATGGATACAGGAAATCCAGATGTCTCTGAGCAAAGCAACAATTTAAAGCAGAGGCATTTTCTCTTCTTTAAGCACTTAAAATCAGGTGTGGTGTGTTTTCAAAGGCAGAGGTCTGCATTTTGAGCAAAAGGTGGTTTCCCAGCTCTGAAAAGGTAACTGGTTAGCATGACATTAAAGTTTGGGCAAGGCCGCAGACTGCAGGTGGCTGGGCTTTCACTCGTCCAGTGTGTGTGTGTCCAGGGTCATCTGCAATGCCCTACATTTGACAGGCGTCACACCTCTTACCTCTTGACTGCCTGCTAAGGTAGATGGGGGCAAGGCGTGCTCCCACTTCACAGACAGGTGGAGGTGGGCACCACCGCCGCGCCGTGGCTGCTGTCATCACCACAGAGCTTCACCTGACTCCCTTCCCGCTCGCAGTCTCACCCAGACATCCTAGCCTTCCTCCCCTCTCCATCAGTCATCTCACCAAATCACTTCCAGATTCATACTGGAAAATAGAGGCTGCCTCCTCCCCTTCACTGGAGACCCGCGGCTTGCTGCCCTTGCGGTCACAGCTGTTCCTTCCACTTGGGCTCTGGTTCATGGCTCCTTTTGTCTGCCCCCTCCCCAGCCCCATCTTCCTCGTCTTTCCCCTCTCCCCACCTCCTGGATCTTCCCCAAGTACGCATGAAGCGCTCACTCCTCTCCATCGTAAATAAACACTCCCTCACCTCCACAGTTTGGGCTGTTATTCCCTTACCAGCTTTGCTTTTCAGCCCCAGTTGCTCCAACAGTCAGGACAGATTCTACGTTGGCACATTCCATGGTCGCATCCAGCTCCTACCTAAGCTTTGTCCTCCGCGAAACCCTCGCTGGGCTTCGTCCTGCTGCTGTTCGCCCCCTGCCCGTTCCTCCTTAGTTGCCTTGAGACCTTGTTTTACCTCCACAGACCCCTTCTCATTGGCTCCTCTCACCCTAAACCCAGCATCAAACCTGCATCTCTGCCCCAGGCAGATTTCCAGAGTGCTCCATCTTCCCTCCTCCTGGCCCGCCTGCAGGTCCTGGCGGGCAGTGCCTCCCGGATTCTCTCCTCTCCCTTCCTTCTGTCCCCAGTACCCCTCCTCTGGCTTAGGATGTCACTTCTCACTCGGATTACTGAGGAGCCTTGACTGCTCGCTCCCTTCAGTCCCTCCTCCACACTGCTATGAGACGTCCTTTGTTTTTTTGAGATGGAGTTTTCGCTGTTTTCCCCAGGCTGGAGTGCAGCGGGGCGATCTCAGCTCACTGCAACCTCCGCCTCCCAGGTTCGAGCGCTTCTCCTGCCTCAGCCTCCTGAGTAGCTGTGACTACAGGCGTGTGCCACCACACCTAATTTTTGTATTTTTAGTAGAGATGGGGTTTCACTATGTTGATTAGGCTGGTCTCAAACTCCTGACCTCGTGATCCGCCTGCCTCGACCTCCTGGAGTGCTGGGATTCCAGGCATGAGCCACCGCGCCAGGCCCAGGGCCATCGTCTTAGTGGTGATCAGGGCCTCCTCCATTTGCACCTCCTCAGGGGCTCCCCTTATCTCTAAGGGCTCGGTGCCACTCCTCTGCTGCGGGGCACAGGAGGCCCTTCTGTGGCCTCTCCTCTTAGGCCTGTGCCTTTCCCGTCTCCTCCCTGCGCACCTCCTCTCCAGCCTCCCTCACTGCGTTATGCCTGCAGAAACAGCTGTTTCTTTTGCCTGGAATGACACATCTTCCTCCGTTGAATTAGTCCACCCTGTATTTCTTCAGTATTCAGTTCGTTGGCCCCTGTTGGCTTGGCACAGAGGCACTTTCCTTGGCTCCTGTGGCACCGTGCTCATACTAAGGTGGGCTCTTACGATAAACTTCCTGCTAGCCTCTTGCACCGGACCTCACTCTGAGGACAGAGCCCCAGTGTGACTCAGCTCCCTACCCCTATAGCAACATGACTCAGTGTCTTACCCTATATCCACATGACTCAGCTCCAAACCCCTATAGCAACATGACTTAGCACTGTACCCCTGTAGCCATGTGACTCAGCTCCAAAGCCCTATATCAACGTGACTCAGCACCGTACCCCTATGTCAACATGACTCAGTGCCTTACCTCTATATCCCCGTGACTCAGCTCCAAACCCCTATATCAACGTGACTCAGCACTGTACCCCTATAGCAACATGACTCAGCGCCATACCCCTATGTCAACATGACTCAGCACCTTATCCCTATATCCCCATGACTCAGCTCCATACCCCTATATCCACATGACTCTGCAATGTATCCCTACAGGCACTGCACCTAGCATGTGGAAAGTGCGTGCAGGTGTTTTGTTTTGTTTTGTTTTTTTGAGACAGGGTCTCTTTCTGTTGCCCAGGCTAGAGTGCAGTGATGTGATCATAGCTCATGCAGCCTCGAACTCCCGGGCTCAAACACATTTTCCAACTTCAGCCTCCTGAGTAGCTGGGACTATGGGCATGTGCTAGCATGCCTAGCTAGTTTTTTATTTTTGTAGAGATGGAGTTTCACCATGTTGCCCAGGCTGGTCTCAAACTCCTGGGCTCAGTCTGCCCACCTCGGCCTCCCAAAGTGCTGAGATTACAGTGTGAGCCAAGGAGCGTTTTGGAGATAAGGCAACAAAGGCACGTAGAACCTAAGGTCACTGAGCATGGAGCTGAGCCCAGAACGCCAAGCTCTTGGTACCTGATTCGGTGCCATTTTCACTCCTCCGTATTTCTGTATGTCTCTGCCTCCCTGGAGCAGGACCACTAGACAGAAAGGAGAAGAGCTGAAATTAAGATTTTCTTGAGTTCTAGGCAGTCCCTGAGCTCAGTGCTGAGACTTCTCTGTTAACCAAAATAGCCCCCAGCTCTGGGCTAACTGGAAACTACTCTCCCCCGATTTAGTACTCCTTAGTTATTCAGATAACTTACCAAGCACCTACTATGTGCCAGGCGTCATGTTAGGGTTGGGGGGTTGGGGGAGCAAGGCTCCTGACCTCAGGGGGAGTATAGTTTGGTGGAATATAGTTTGGTGGAATCAACCCAATTAGAGCTGCCAGAGGCTGTTCTTGCAGTAGGAATGCAGGGATAGTGTGAGGGCCCAGCCCTGAGAAGTTCTGATACCTCAAAAAAAGGAACTAAGCAAGGAGCATTAGTCATTCCCGCCAGGGCGCCTGATCGCTGATGCAAGACCCGAGTGCAGGCTCCAGGACAAACGTGGCCACCTCAGGAGCCTACTCAGGGCCTTGTTTGGTAAGAACTGCTATTTCATACTTACCTTATGGGACTTGCCATGAGCCAAAGTCGGCCAAGACCACAGTTAAGTTCAGGCAGCTGCTGTGTTTAAAACAGCTACTTCTGGGGAGCTAAGCTATGAGGACATAAAAGCATAAGAATGATACAGGGGGCTCTGGGGGCTCAGGAAAGGTTTGGGGGGTGAGGGATAAAAGATGACCGTGTACAGTGCTCGGGTGATGGGTGCACCAAAATCTCAGAAATCACCACGAATGAATTTACTCATGTAACCAAGCACCACCTGAAACCCAAAAACCTAGTGATATTTAAAAATATTAATTAAAAATAAATACATAAAATAGCTTTTTGGCTGCCGTCAACAGCATGTTCCTGAAAAATGCTGGAATTCGGACTTTCCTAGAGAGTGGCTGGTAAGAAATTTATTCATGTCAGTAGTTTTTTAAAATTTGTTTTAGTTGGTACTTCTGCATTAGAAGTAACTACAAATGTCTTATTAAGTTTCCACTTTAAATGCACAATTTTACTTCATTTTATTATAAGGAATTGTTACAGAAAATGCAAATATCAGCATCTGAAAAATACATTCCATTACACAGACCCCAAAGAAACAATGCTGATAAGCGCCATGGTCCTATATGATGCCGTCACCCCACACTGAGCACTGCCCCGAATGGGCTGGAAGCCTAGGGGACCGACCGAATGTGTGCCTGCAGTTTCTGCCCAGCTACGGCCCCTCCTCTGGGGTCACAGGGATGTCGTGGTAACAGCCAGCTCCGCACATCTGCCAAAAAGGGCAAGTGATCAAGTCGAGCAGTCCCGACTCAGGACTCCCTAGCTGCAGAAAAGCGATGTTGTTAGTTGTAACAGGTTACTATATTATTTATGCCACATGAAAAAGGAATTGTACAGGCAATGATCTTCCAAAGAAAGTCTTTAAGGCATCTGGAACTTCTGGGAATTTCAGGGTTGCTATCTTGTCAGTCAGCTCTTCACTGAATTACCTCCGGAGAGTGAGAAGGTGGCCTCCGAGTCCCGCTGGCGAGCTGTGCCCCTGCTTCCTCTGCCCCCAGGCTGGGAGTGGAGGGCTTGGGTGCTTCCGCTAGTTCTGGGACTTGTCCCAAGGGAAGCAAGCGTCTGTCATGGAAGCATGACCCTTACTTGTTCAAGCTGCTGTCACCTGGGAAGTTGGCTTACCTTTCAGGGCTAAGCATTACATAGTTCAGAGAGTTCTTTTTCTCCAGATGAAAACTAGATGGAGGTGAAGGCTCTCCCTTTTCCCAAGATGTTCCCTCCACTCCATGCCTGTGGACAAGATTAGTGCAGTCACAGTTCAATACGGCAGGTGTGGGACATGGACGGGCAGGAGTGGTGAAACCACACACACGCTGAGCTCCACACAGGGACACGAGTGAGGACAGGAACGGGGTGGCCAGAAATGACTCGGGGCTCTGAGGTAGAGGACTCAAGGTCACGTAGACCCCACTCCTTGGAGAGAACGTGGCAGGTGAACTGAGCAATCTAATCCAGCCTCAACTAAATTAGTAATTGGTGTTGACACAGCACACACATTCTAATACATCATTCAGTGAGACGCCACTAAAAAGATGACTGAATGTTCAAAATCCTAAGTGTAGGCACTTAAGTTTATGGGAAATTTCGGTGTTAGAGGATCATAGCAAATTAGTTTAAGCCATTTGATTTATATATAGCACGTGGTTTGTACCTTTGTCTTAAAAACGATAACAAAAGACTGTTAAGAATACACTGGATAATAAATCTGGCGATGAGCAGTTCAGTGAACTCAGCATGACAACGTTGACTGTTGCAACAAATCAAGTTTCAGTCAAAGCTTCTTTTCCTGCTCTACTTATTCATTTAATTGGGAACTTTCTGAATGAATTAATATTAAGTTTTGGCTGTTAGTGCTCAGGCTATGCTGAAAATTTAACAACAGCTAGGCAGTTTTGTACTCAAGCAGCAGGGAGAGACGGGAAGGACTGGAAGCAGGCCTGGTCCCGGCCGGGGTAGCTGTGGCGGCGTCTACGCAGTCAGGGGGCTTCCTAAGCTTTCCCTATATGCACATGGATGCCTCTGCAGCCAATGTATAACAGGACTAAAAGACGTTCTCCCAGTCCACAGCTGCTCAGTACCACTGCTATCCCTGGCCTCTGGGAAGAAACAGAATCTGCAATCAACGTATCTGAAACATGATCTTAAGATTTTAAGTGCAATTACAGGCAAGACTGTTACTGAAATTGGTATGGTAGGGCATGGGCAGAACAATCATCCTCACCCCTGACTAATCTCCAGGTTCCTTTTCCATCATGAACATTTAAAGAACAGGTATCCATGTACCAGCCACTTCAATTCGTATCCGAACCATGATTATTTTCCTAACTCAGGAAACCAAGCGACCTAAGCCCTGCCTGCCTGCTTCCTTAATGGCTCTTTTCAGGCAATAGAAATGGAAACTGACCACATACCTCAGGTGGTCAAATGTCTGCCAAGACTGGCAGAATTTTTCCATTAAAAATTTTCTATGAAACATGGCAGACTCAGGGACGGGGGACTCTTCTAATTAATTTTTTTCTTTTAAACATTGTACACAAGCTTATATTAACATAGAAAGTATACATATCTTACAAATCACAGAAATGTTTTTAAAGTAGCACTCCAGTTTATCAGCTCATTTTACACACGTTTAGGCAATAGAATGTATAAATCTACAGCAACACAGAGGACATACTACCCAGAAAACAAATGATGTTGCAAAAAATATTTAGTCCCTTTAACACACATATTCAAACTTCATTAATGCAAAAAGGTAGTGGTTATTAAATGAGAGGGTCAGTATGTATGACTGAGACTCAATCTCCGAGTATAACACACAGCGTTCACCTCAGAGTTGTTTTGTTTTAAAGCAGTGGTAGATGTTTCTCTTTAAATGTGCATTTTCTAGAAACTGGCCAAACCTCCAAAAGAAAAGTTTAACAGCTCATGGTTAACATGTACTAGCAGCGACTTAAGACCCAACAAGTTCTGGTGGCCTCACCCAGCACACAAGCCAGAGACTTCCAAAATGGGGTGGTGCACACGTGGCCGTGGCCCTCAGCTGCTGGCCCTTCAGAGGGCAGGGCAAGCTACACGGAACTGGGGCCAACAGCACTCGGATTTCGGCAAAAAGCATTTGTGTCAAGGACACAGGACCTGCCGGCCTGAGGCTGGAGACGCCCTTGGGGCTGAAGCCGTGTTGATCCCCCGTCATCACTCAGCCTGGATGAATGTCTTGCTCTAAAAGACACTACAGAGTTTTTCCTTAAAGATTAGTGTGAGCTGAGGTCGTCAAAGCTGGTCATTCGAATCACTGATCCAAGGATATGTGAGGGTATTTCCGAATGTGAATTTTTAAACTGGGATCACCGATAATGCAGCTCTATAAAAAGTGCAGCACAATCAAAGTGCGCTTCCTCCACCACACCAGCGGCAGAGCGACTAGGACTCCACACAGGACGCAGCAAGACGAGAGAATGAGACGCTGCTACGAGGTGTCAGGCAGCCGGCTGCACCCCTGACACCTCCATAGCACGAACACTGTAAAGCTTTCAGTTGTTAAGGCCACGATTTTTCAGCTCTCATCTTTGAACCCTGTTAAGAAAGATTTCACCTTTTTAAAAGGCGTAGCTCACTAAAAACAGCTCAGCTTAAAAAGAAAAAAAAGACTTCAGGGCAAGAGGCTCCTATTATCTTTATGAAAACACTGTGCGAAAAGTCCACAGCCACTTACCCTAGAGGGAAGCCACTCACAGGCTTCCTACTCTGTGACGCTCTGCCGCCTCAGCCCAGGCGGGAAGACTCATGAATGCTCTGGGATGGCACCAAGCTACCGGGAGGGAAAACGGTTTTCCAAGTGTCCTTGTAAGTTGCTAGCAGAATGGGGAGGGGTCTAATTCCTAATCACATTAACCACTGAGGCTACATGGCCTGGTCTGATTAGTGAGACACCTAGTGAAATTGATCACAGTCTGACACACACTGACAATCATGGAATCACTGGAAAAGGGGTCTATCACACCATGGTCCTTAAATGTTCCAGTCTATTGCCGCAGGAGGACTGCCAGCTCCTGCTCTGGGGGGGTCAGGCTGGTGAGCAGAGCAGCTGCTGGGGAGGTGACCCAGAACGTGGCCTGGACGCTCAGGGGGCTCACTAAGAGACCCCACCCAGCGTCAGCACATCAAAGCAAATGTTGCAAACTCTCACAGGCTTGTTCAGATCAAACTTGATGATAGGAATCTCCTTGGTCGAGCACTTATGGCAAAGAAGACGTCCGCAGTGACGACTGTGGAAGCAAAGAAAGCAAGTGTGAGGGGAGCACTGAAGACACACCGCCTCCCAGCATGTGAGGGCCACCCCAGCAGGGGCCCTGGCGCACAGGCTGCCCACGACCGCTACGCTGAGGCAACATCGCCAACCAAGTCACAGCAATTCATGGAAAATTTTTAGTCCATGAAGAAACTCTAGTGAGTCATCATGTTAAAGCAATACTGAGGAAGGCTTTTTTTTTTTTTCCTTGAAGATCAAGAGCAGCCCAGGCTAAGCACAACGTTCACAACTGTCATCCCAGCGCTTTGGGAGGTGGGTGGATCGCCTGAGGCCAGGAGTTTCAAGACCAGCCTGGCCAACATGGTGAAATCCCGTCTCTACTAAAAATACAAAAATTAGCTGGACGTGATGGTGCCACCTGAATTCCAGCTACTTTGGGAGGCTAAGGAAGGAGACTCGCTTGAATCCAGGAGGTAGCAACTGCAGCAAGCCAAGCTCATGCCACTGTACTCCAGCCTGGGTGACAGAGCAAGACTCTGTCAAAAACCAACAAAAAGAGAGCAGCTTGGCACCTTTTTTTTTTTTTTTTGAGATGAAGTCTCGCCTGTCGCCCAAGGTAGAGTCAGTGGCGCAACCTCAACTCACCGCAACCTCGTGCCTCAGCCTCCCAAGTAGCTGGGATTACAAGTGCCTGCCACGACCCCCAGCTCATTTTCATATTTTTAGTAGAGATGAGGTTTCCCCACATTGGCCAGGCTGGTCTCAAACTGCTGATCCCAAGTGATCCACCCACCTCCACCTCCCAAAGTGCTAGGATCACAGGTGTGAGCCATGGCACCCGGCCTGTATCTCATTTTAATGGGAACAGCTCCTTAGTGCCGGGAAGCAGCTCGCACTGAGGCACACCATGAGGGCAGTAACTCATCTCAGCTTTGCTGCAGGCCGGAAGCCAGGGAGGACGGCACAGGCCTGACAGGCCGCCTGGGAACTGTGCACCTTCAGCTTCCACAGGACAGCGCCGGTCTGCAGGTCCCTGCCTTCCCTCCATGTCTTCCTCAGTCAGATCCTCAGGTGTGCTCATCACTCCATTTGGCCAAGTTTGACCCATGAGTGTGCAGGACCCAGGCAGGTTCATGGCTTATCCTGGAGAAGGGCGGAAGCAGTGACGTCGGCGGAAGTCCCCCCACTTGTCTGACAGTGACGCTGGGGTCTTACCAGTGGTGTTTGCGAGTTGTGACTCCAAACTTGGCAGTGCACTCGTAGCAGAAGGAGCCGTCACACCACGGAGGCTCCTTAGACAGCATATCTGTAACACATGGGAAAGGACTAGTCCCATCAAACAGCGACCGCCAGGCAAGCCAGGGCTCAGAGGGAGCAGGGAAACAGACCAGCAAGGGAAGCCACACACTGCCATGTGGCACAGGCCAAGAGGCACAAAGATTCTAAGTGGTTCAGGGATGACTTCCCAGAGGAGGTAAGAATCAGCACTTGCCAGGGAGAATGGGGGAGAGGGAAACAGGCCAATGAAGTGAACCAGTGTGGTGTCTGGAGGGGGGAGGCGGCGTGGCCTCTGTGGGGGAGGTGGGGAGGCGGCGTGGCCTTTGTGGGGGAGGGAGGCAGCGTGGCGTCTGTGTGGGGGGAGGCGGCGTGGCGTCTGTGTGGGGGAGGCGGCGTGGCGTCTGTGGGGGGGAGGCGGCGTGGCGTCTGTGGGGGAAGCAAAGGTGGTCAGGGATGGCTGGGATGAAGACATGGTAGGGAGATAACAGAGATCACACAGCGAGAAAAACTGGCCAGGGCCACACGATGGGGAACAGAAGAGGGGACTAAGACGAGAGAAACTGTGGAGGCAGGATCTGTAAGGCAGTGACTGCAGAAGCGCGGGACGTGAGAGGGAGCAGGCAGAAGAAAAGGTGACGTCCAGGCTTCCGGGGAGAGGGCCTGAGTCTGCGGTGGGACCACAAGCGGAGTGACCTCCGAGGAAGAACTCAGTTTCCGTCTAGGCTGGGAGTTAGCAGTGTAACAGGAACGCCGATCACTAGGATTTACTGGCTGAACTCTCACTCTTTGCCAGGCAGTCTGACTGCGCTCCACAGAGGGCCCTGAGCGCGTGGGGAGGGGGCAGCATGTGAATCAGTCGTTACTCCTGAGCACCGTGGTGCGTGCATGTGGCCGGTGCTGAGGGGCACCATTGCAGAGCCCTGAAAAGGCTGTGTGTGGCTCAGAGAAAGTGACAGTGGACAGCTGTCACAAATGCTTCAATGCCTGCTCCACCACAGACCAGCTGTGCAGCCGTGGGCAAGTCACTCCACCATGATCACATGGCCACCAAGTGTTTCTGAGCTTGTTCTCCTGCCTGTCTCTCCCCATGGTGGGTGACAACACAGCACAGGCACTGGAGGCATTCTGCTTCTTTCCCACCTCAGCAGGGAGGAGGACAGACTCACAAATACGAGCTAAGAGTGAAGCACTCCTTTCCACAGAAGGGACACTGGGAAGGGAGGGCTGGTGGGGCTGAAGCAGAAGCCATGTTGAAGGTTCTAGAGGATCTGAATCAGTCTCAGGAGGACAGGTGTGCAGATAAGGGGCCAGGAGACACAGGAAGGGTGGCCTACCTAGAGCTTGCACACTTCCAGCAGGTTGTGGGGAGTGGGACATGAACAAGGCAGAGTGCTCTGAAGAGAGACTGCCAACAGTGACCTTCCCAACCCTCTCAAAACCCTTCACCCCATTCACAGGAAGAGTCCCATGTACTGCGTGGAAATCACAAATCATCTCGATAGTAGCACTGAAAGAGCAAAATGTAGGCCACTCACCTAAAAGTCGAAACAGGAGCTGCTTGGTGGCAACCTGGTAGTTGAAAATGTTGACTCCCTGGTTGTTATTCACCCCAAGGCGAGCGCCAGCTCGGACGATGGCGCGGCACAGGTTGGCATTCCCTTTCATGTACGCCAAGAGCAGCACTGGAAAACACACACACGCAGGGCCACTCCCCACCTGGCCCGGCTGGCCCCGGCCAAGGGAGCGCAGGAGACCGCTGGCAGGACATCTGCTCAGAAAGTCCCCGCAGACACACGGGGGCCCCTGAGGCTCTGGGGAGACCTCTACGGACAAGCTGTAGCAGCTCCCAAAAAAGGACGTAGCCTCAAGCCAGAGAATTCCAGAGCAGCTGGGGCTCCGAGCCCCCCGAGACGCAGCCCTTCCCAGGAAGAGCCTGGGCTGCAGGAGGACCGAGGAAGGGCAGGCGGGCGGGGGTCCGACACGAAGGAACCACCCACTGCTGCCTCCCATGCCTTCCTCTGGCAGGAAACACTGGTTTCCCCACAAAGGACAAAGCTCTTTCACCCAGCGTAATTAAATCTGAGCCTATGAGTTATGTACACGTGGAGAAGAAAAATCAGTATCAGGAACATGCTCCAGAAGGTTCTTCCACTCCATGGAGCCTCTCCTCTGTACAGGTACAGAGCCCGTGGGAACCCATTCTCTGGACAGGCCAACCTGCTGCCTTCCCTGCAAAGAGTCACAGCTAACTGCGGCTCCCTTTTGCATCCCTTTCCCACACACTGTGTTTACATTCTTGAACTCTGAAAATTATACAGTAAGAGGAGGGTTGTCATTCCCATTATCAAATGAGAAAACAGGCCCTTGAGGGGAGAACATATACCCGGTCATCCTGCTAGAATGATGGGGCCTGGCATCTGTACCCAGCTGTGTGTGAGCGGGAGGCCTAGACACGACCCTCCCTGCCTGCCTGTAACCCGCCCCGGGAGGTCTAGACACGACCCTCCCCACCAGCCTGCTGACGTGCTCCTCAGCAAGGTACCCACTGAGTAGGTGCTGGGTGGAACAGCTCACTGCCAGAGCTGACTCCTCTGAAGCTCAGGCCCATCCCTGCCAGCTTAAAAAACAACGTTTATGTAGCAAGGCCAAAAACTCAGGACCAAGATAAAATGCTGATAAAATACATGGTCCTGCATTAAGGTTGAGACAACCCATGGTGACTCCATTTCTACCACAACCACAGAGGCTCTCTCTCCAGAGCAGGGTGAGCACAGGGAATGCAGCAGCCGCACAGCTGCGCAGGGACGGAGGCTCTCTCCAGAACAGGGTGAGCGCAGGGAACGCAGGGCAGGGAACGCAGTGTAGGGGGCTCTGGGACGGAGGCTCTCTCCAGAACATGGTGAGCGCAGGGAACGCAGCAGCCGCACAGATGCGCAGGGGGCTCTGGGACGGAGGCTCTCTCCAGAGCAGGGTGAGCACAGGGAACGCAGCAGGTGCATAGCTGCGCAGGGATGGAGGCTCTCTCCAGAGCAGAGTGAGCGCAGGGAATGCAGCGCAGGGAACGCAGCAGCTGCACAGCTGTGCAAGGGGCTCTGGGACAGAGGCTCTCTCCAGGACAGGGTGAGCGCAGGGAACGCAGCAGCCGCACAGCTGCGCAGGGGGCTCTGGGATGGAGGCTCTCTCTCCAGAGCAGGGGTGTGTGCAGGGAACGCAGCAGCCGCACAGCTGCGCAGGGACGGAGGCTCTCTCCAGAACAGGGTGAGAGCAGGGAACGCAGCAGGTGCACGGCTGCGCAGGGCGCTGTGGGACGGAGGCTCTCTCCAGGGCAGGGTGAGTGCAGGGAATGCAGCAGCTGCACAGCTGCGCAGGGGGCTCTGGGATGGAGGCTCTCTCTCCAGAGCAGGGGTGTGTGCAGGGAATCCAGCAGCCGCACAGCTGCACAGGCACGGAGGCTCTCTCCAGAACAGGGTGAGCGTAGGGAACGAAGCAGCCGCACAGCTGTGCAGGGGGCTCTGGGACGGAGGCTCTCTCCAAAACAGGGGTGAGTGCAGAGAATGCAGCAGCCGCACAGCTGAGCAGGGGGCTCTGTGATCCGAGAGATCTGGTTTTGCTTTACTGGGTTACTTTTCCTTACCTGAAAAATGGGGATACAACTATGTGCCCTGCTTTCCTTATGGGGCTGTTGAGAGTACTGAACCAGAAAATGAATGAAAGAGTATGTCAGAAAAGCCAGGAGAGCCACGCGGATGGGCGCAGTGACCACGGGCGCCCAGAGCAAGCTGGGGAGGCCTGCAGCCCTCTCCCTAAGATGGCTCCTGTGGATCTAGGTGCGATTCCCCACTTTCTCAAGCATGTCAACACATACCGTAGCACATTTCTTCCTTCTGAAGATTCTGTGAGGAGCTTGTATTTTCTTTGCTAGAATTTGGGAGCTTGCGTAGGGCCCTATTTGGCTGGACAAAAGGCACACGAGGGAAATGAAAGCAGGTCAGCAGGCCTGTCTGGAGAAGGTGCGCATGGTTTCAGCACTGGATGCACGCGAGACGTGACAGTGCCTAAAAGCCGACGCTCCGATTCCATGGCAGGGCTCTGGAACACAGGCTCCGAGGGCCTGACAGAAATGCTGCCCGCTGAATGCGCTGGGGCCATGCCGTGGGCCTGGGCTCCGGTTGTTCCGGCAGCAAGGCATGCAGTGAGACAGCACACACGAGCCCTCGCACATACCCGTGCTGCCCTCCGCGTCCGGCTTGTCCAGCGGGTACTCCGGCATGCACTCCAGGAAGAGCTCAAAGATGGCTGCTGCGTTCTCCTTCCCGTACTGTCCCAAAATGTGCAGCGGCGACTGGCCTCTGATGAAGGAAGATGGAAAAGTTAGGAATCTGCCAGGCCTTCACACACAAAATAAAGAGGTTTCTGAACTCTGTGGCGGTGGATACATCCAAAAGACACATAACAGGTCACAACACTTTTTTTCTTTTTTATTTTACTGTAACCTAAGTGGATGTATAACAAAAGTTTTCTTTTTTAAGAAGCGTTTTTTATTAAAACAAAAATACCAGTGCCAAAAGTACGAAAATAAAGTACCCAAAGCTGGTGAGGTGCCTGGCAGCCAGTTCTGCAGCCCTCCTGGGGGCTGATGGGAGGCACCAGCAGCCAGCAGCCCTGAGCACCGTGGGGCCTGCTCGGGTCCCACACTCACCTGAGATTAAAGGCTTCAGCGTCCACTGTGCACTCTGTCAGGAGAACCCGAATGTTGTTGAGCCGGCCGTGCATGACAGCAAGATGAAGAGCTGGGAAGTAAATCCTCTTACTGTGCAAGCCCAGAAGCACAGGCAGAAAACTCTCCACCAGTCCTCGCTCTCACATACCTCTCTGTCAATGGGACCCAGCCACAGCAGCCACTGGCCATGCACAGAGCCACCCTTTCTGCTCCTTCCCGCCCTCAAGGACGCCCCACAAATGCAATCCCGACTGCTCTGTGCTGGGCTTTCTGCTTCGGCAGCTACCCGAAGGTGAGGCTGAACAGTCTCCCAGGAAGGCAGTTAGGCCTCAGGGCTCTCAGCCAGATGGGGAGGCCACACAAGGCCTGGGCACTGGCAGGCTGGATGCCCTACCCCGAGCACTCCCTGTCACCTGCAAAAGCCAACCTCCCCAGGGGGTAGCAGACCCAAGGGTGCACTGCACCCCACCCCTAGAATGGAGGGACAGTTCAAGGCACTCAGCACTGTGCACAGAGGAAGGACGGAGTTACCATTATTTCCATTCTCATCCACGGCAGCAAAGTCCACTCCATTCTCTAGGAGGACTGAGCAGATGGTAGGAAGGTCCTGCTGGGCAGCAAGATGGAGGGCAGTCTGGCGATGCTTGGTTAATTCATTCACTTTGGCTCCTGCAAGAAGCTGTTGAAGTTCACTGCATGAAGGGTCTCTCTACCACAATCAAGATCCCCCTTCTGGAGGCCAAGCTGCTTGTCCTCTGACACCCACAGAGGCTGATGGCCTGCCCTGCTGACAGAGCTGGGAGCACGAGGGCTTCACACATACTCCTGCTGAAGCACAAACCAGCAAAATCTGTGCCAAGGGCAAACTGGCAATTACCTGTCAAAATGTTAAACTGCCATTCCTTGGGACACGGAAACTCTACATCTAAGGCTTTTGTATATAAAAACAATGCAGGACTGCAGTGATATTGACTGGACTATGTAAGGATGTCTACTGCTTATACTAGAAGAGCCTGATGGGTTTGGTTGTAAAAATTATAAACAATAGTACATGTAGTAATTAAGATGATAAATATTTATCAATTAACATGGAAAGATGTTGATGACAAGTAAGTTTTAAAAACCTTGCAAATTAGAAGATGGTACAATTCCATCTGGGGAAGACAGAGCTGTGTGTACACACAGGCATGCACACACAGGCACTCGGAAGGTGTTTCACAGCATAAACACCGCACTCAGGAGAGCTGAGAGTCCAAGGGAGACACTGTCTGATTCATATCCTTATGTGCTTTGAGTTTTTCCACAATGAGTATGTTCTATTTCACTGTTGTTTTCCATGTATCTACTTATTTTTGAGACAGTAACTTGCTCTGTCACCCAGGCAGCAGTGCAGTGGCACCATCAGAGCTCACTTCAACCTTCAACTCCGGGGTTTAGATGACTGTCCCACTTCAGCCTCCTGAGTAGCTAGGACCACAGGCATGTGACCCTATACCTGGCTAGTTTTTTTTAAAAAAGTTTGGTAGAGACAGGGTCTTGCTATGTTGCCCAGACTGGTGTCAAACTCCAGCCTCAAGCGATCCTCCCACCTTGACCTCCCAAAGTGCTGGGATTATAGGCATAAGCCACTGTGCCCAGCCTGTTTTTCAAAAGAAAGAACACAAGCTGGGCGCAGTGGCTCGGGACTGTAGTCCCAGCACTTTGGGAGACTGAGGCGGGCAGACTGCTTGAGCCCAGAGATTCAAGACCAACCTGGGTAACATGGGAAAACCTCATCTCTACAAAAATTTAAAAATTAGCTGGGCATGATGGCATGCACCTGTAATCACAGCTACTCGGGAGGATGACGTGGGAGGACTGATTGAGCCTGCAGTGAGCTGTGATCGGGTCACTGCACTCCAGCCTGGGCAACAGAGGGACACCATGTCTCAAAAAACAAAGAATAAAAAGGACACAAAGAATTACAAAATCAAAGGCAGAAGGGACCTTTAAATAGTACCCCATCTATTCATTTAGTATTTGAAGTTCATCATCCTCTTTCTGACAAAGTTTAAAAAATAGTTGCTGTTAACAGAAAATACCTGAGTTTGTAGTCAGAACCCTGTTTGCTGCTCCTGAGCTGTAAGGCCACCCTGCTTCCTGTGTGTGTACAGGCGCTGCCTCTGGGGAAATCTAGGTGCTGGTCAGCTGCTCTGGGCAGAACTCTGACTTCCAAGTCCCAGAACTCTGGGCACCCAGTCTGATCACTGATGGATGGGACGTGTGAGCGGATATGGGACACTCACAGGGGACACATTACAGACATCTATTCATGGTCACTAGAGCTAAATTGGGGATCATAACTAACTGCACAGTTGGTCAGCTGGGAGGAGTGAGAAGTGGGTAAAGGGAGTGGGCACAGGGTCAAGCATTACGCAGCGTCGATTCAGAGAAACGAGCACACGGACACGGGAAGACCTGCTGCTTCCAGGTTTCTGGGGACTCCTCCCATTTGCCGTGTCAGGCCCTAGGAAGGCGGGAACCTAGATCAGGGACCGCAGACCTCCTTCAGCTCCACGGAGGCCTAAAGACCGATGAACGCAAGGCCGACTCCCTTCTGCTGTAGGACCGCCCTCTGCCGCCTGGGCCACTTCCCCCCATCTGGCGTGTTCCCGGCACCATCGGATGGCCTCTCCTTATTCAATTCACACTCACTGCCTCGCTGCCCTTGGTCCCCTCACTGGGGAACCCGCCCGTGCCTGTATCCCTCCCTCCCCTAAGGCACCTTCTTTAAATGCTGCCTCAGCTCAGACACACAGCAAGTCACAACAAAAAGCGTTTTTCAGAAACAATGACCCCACCAAGGCGCCAGAGGCCGCGCAGGGGCCCTGGGGGCCAGTTCTGCCACAGCGGCTCTGAGGAGCAGGCCAGATGAGGAGGCCGTCTCAGCTCGACCTGTCCCCTCAGCTCAAACATTTAGTGGTTTCTCTGCAGCCTGAAGGATAAGGGCTGCTCACAGTTCTTGGTTTGAAACCTGACGCCCCACGATCTGTTTGCTGCCTGCCTAACCACATCTCTTTCAACTCTACTACAATTTCAACCAAACGTCCCTACATAAAACACGCCACATGCACTTCCCAATCTCCACATCTTTGCTGACAGCTTCCCCTGCCTGGTGGTATTATGTTATACTGGAAAAAGGAGGCTTTGGAGTCCAATAGAAGAAGCTAAAATCCAACACTACTAGCTCAGCCTTGGGGGTAAAATTCTCAGCCTAAGTTTTCTCCTTTGTAAAATGGAAAACATGTCTCATACCCCGCTGTGGTTTTGAAAATTAAGAGACAGCTCCCTTCAGAGTCCCAGTTGAATGCCTGACAGAGAACAGCAGCGGACAGAGAACCTCCACTTCCTCTGTGCTCCCGCCCCGCCTCTGCTATCCCAATCCTGCATTCTGTGAGGGCCAATCCAGCGCCTACAGCCTATGCAACCCAACGGGGCACTCAGGACATGCAGCCTTGACACACCATCTTCCGAGTACACTGGCCTCATTCCCCAAATGAGGCCTTTCACCACACCTGGCAAAGCACCTGTGGGGAGATTCTGCACAAGCTCTACAACAGGCTTTGACAACATATTACATACAATAATATTTCTGTGTCACTTACCAAATTGCGGACAATAATTTCTGAGCCTGCTTGGACAGCGAGATGCAAGGGAGTCAACTTGGAAGCATCTTGGACTCTTGAATTCACATTAGCGTGGACACTGATCAGGAACAGCACACTTTCAATATCAGAGTTCTGAACTGCCACATGAAGGAAATTCCGGCCCTTATTATCCACCTACAGCAACAAGTGGAAACCGAAATATTAGTTCCCTTCTAAGAGAAGGTCCTTAGCTTCATCTGCAAGCTGTACTGACCACTGGAGAGGTTGTAACATAGACCTTCCCTCAGGCCTAGGAAACTCCCTCCCACAACCCACCCAGAGACCCGCTCCACCTCTGTGCACAGAACACACACACGTGGCCACATCCACGTGGTCAGGGGAGGGACCCGCTCCACCCCTCTGTGCACAGAACACATGCATGTGGCCACATCCACATGGTCAGGGGAGGGACCCGCTCCACACCTCTGTGCACAGAACACACATGCGTGACCACACCCACACGGTAAGGGGAGGGAGCTGCTGCACACCTCTGTGCACAGAACATGCACATGTGACCACACCCACACAGTCGGGGAGAAGCCACTGCACACCTCTGTGCACAGAACAGGCACACATGACCACACCCACACGGTCAGGGGAGGGACCCGCTGCACACAGAACACGCACGTGTGACCACACCCACATGGTCACAGGAGGAGCCGCTGCACACCTCTGTGCATAGAACACACATGCATGACCACACCCACACGGTCGGGGAGGAGCCGCTGCACACCTCTGTGCACAGAGCAGGCAACTCGTGACCACACCCACACGGTTAGAGGGAGCAGCTGCACACCTCTGTGCACAGAACACACACACGTGACCACACCCACACGGTCAGGGGAGACCTGCTCCACAACTCTGTGCACAGAACACGCACGTGTGACCACACCCACACGGTCAGGGGAGGAGTTGCTGCACACCTCTGTGCACAGAACACGCACAAGCTCTCTGAGTTCATTTCAAAGCTTTTAAAGACATTCTTTACAAGGACAGTTAACCAACCTAGCAACGGCAAAGAATGCGCTCTCAGCAGAGAATGAGCCCAGGATTCCTACCGTGGAGCCCACTGGCTCCGCCTCCATCGAAGCCTGGCGTCGTCCAGCACTGACGTACAGGGCAGAGCAGCCAGACCTCACCCTGCACTGACGGGACACTCGACAGCCACATTTGAGGAAAGGGAAAATAATTTCAAAGCAAAGCCCTTTGCATGGAGAGACCTGTTCAGTCGGTGACATCTGCTTAGTCTCCAGGTTTTGCGGGGCCCAGGACAAGGCGGAGAACGCTGGGTGTTACTCACGCACCTGCTCAGCAGCCCCGGACTCTCGTTTGAGAATGGCCTCAGCTGCCTTGTTGTTCTTGTAAGTCATGGCACAGGCGAATGGGGTCAGCCCTTGTCTGTCTCGGACATTCAGATGGATATCGGGGTGAGAGATCAACAACTGAATGATGGTGCTGTGCTGGTTGCTGATGGCCACGTGGATGGGTGTTCTTCCTTCCGCATCCTGGGGGGACAAGGCACAGATCTCACGTTCAACTGCAAGATAAAACTCAGGACAAATAGGAAGGGCTAAAACTTTTAAATGAAATTTCAGTTACGAGAATCAATCAATACTACCACCCTGTGTTTGACTCAGCTTTTAAAGAGGCCAAACAGAAATGACAAAAAGTCACTTCCTGTTACAGCACGTTCCAGTGACCTGGCGGTGGCTGCGGGCCCAGCACAAGCAATGTGCTTTAGATCCGCAGCCAGTCTCCACTCTAAGCTGCCACCCTAATCTGGCCACAGGGCCTTATATATAAATCTTTGCAGGCTAGAATGTTGAAAGACATCAAAGGGTATAACTCAGGGCTATTCAAGTGAGCCACTGGGACATTTTCCTAAACACAGTACTCAATTTGTGACTAAACTCTCAATGGAAATCTATTACGAAGAGGGAAGAGGAGGCAAAAAGAAACAGCTGAACCCAAGCTTCCTCCTGTTGGAGGAGGGACGAAGGCACAGAGAAGACGTCGCCCTGCAAGTGTGAACACTGCTAGGTAGGATGTGAGTGACACAGCCCTGTGCGTGCAGAAGCAGGGCCTGGGCTGGGAAGTGCAAGGTCCCTTGCCCTAAGAGGAGGTTCCCCTCATGCTGGGGCTACCATCTCTCTCCCTGGAAAAGAGAAGAGGCATACCTGTGCATTCACATTGGCACCAAACTCCAGAAGACACTGGACTGTCTCTTCCAGCCCCCAGGAGGCTGCCAGATGCAAAGGGGTCTGCCCGTCTCTAGCTTCTTCCTCGCCTTCGCCATCAGCACCTGGCTGCCGGGAGCTGTTCACGTCACAGCCACTGAAAGCAACGGGGAAGGTCTTAGAAAGGCTGTGCTTTGACCCAGCCTGTAGCCTGCTACTGAATGAAGTGGGAGCCTCCTGCAGCCCACAGGCTCTGCTACACAGGCTCTGCCGTCCTCAGTCACCCGCTACTGAACGTGAAGAGGGAGCCTTCTGCAGCCCACAGGCTCTGCTACACAGGCTCTGCTACACAGGATCTGCCGTCCTTAGTCCCTCGCCTCAGAGTCGGGCTCCCACCCCTATAGATTCTTCTGTGACTGGCCTTGGGGGTGGGCAACCTGGGCATCAGAACACTTAACAACTCCCCAGGGGAAGGTACTTGTATACATATGTACACATTTTAAGTTTGAAAACCAGCCGGACGTAGTGGCTCATGCCTGTAATCCAAGCACTTTGGGAGATCGAGGCGGGGGGATCACTTCAGGCCAACAGTTCAAGACCAGCCTGGCTGACATGGTGAAACCTCGTCTGTACTAAAAATATAAAAATTAGCTGGGTGTGGTGGTGGGCGTCTGCAGTCGCAGCTACTAGAGAGGCTGAGGTACAGGAATCGCTTGAACCCAGGAGGCGGAGGTTGCAGTGAGCCAAGATCATGCCACTACACTCCAGCCTGGGTAACAGAGCAAGACTCCAAAAAAAAAGAAAAGAAAAAAAGTTTGAAAACCGTAAGTTTGAGAAGCACTGCTCTAAAGGGTCCTGAATAACCTTGGTTCCCACATATCCCACAGTCCATGGGGGCACGGAGCCTATTAGGACTCACACAGCTTGGTGGGGTCCTGCAGACCATCTGGTCCCCCTGCCACGGCCTCCTGGCTCCAGCCTGAATGGTCTGCCATGACTGCAGGAGCCCAGGCAGCTCCCAAAGCAGGAAGCTGACTTCAGCTTTCAGATTCTGTGATCCAGGCCTGCGAGCTCCTCCCCTCACAAGTGAGCCTGGCTTCTGGCTGACTTGACATGACAGAACAGTGACCCTCTGACACCCTTAACTGTGAAAGTAAAGCCAGCTACTGGTATGCTGAGACTGTAGGCAGATTTAGAAAGGAAAAGAGCCAGTTTGCAATAAGCTCACTCAACAGATTTCAAGAGATAGTGGGGCCTCTCAGACCTGCGGATAAGAAAGCAGGCGGTGGCCTCGTTGTTTTCGTCAATGGCTCTGTGCAGGAGCGTCTGGAGGCACCCGCCAGGTCCGGGGCCCCAGCATGTGGCATCACAACCATGTCTGACCTGCAGAAAAACACAGGTTATCTATAAACACTGCCGAGCAAAGGCAAACATTTTTATCACCAAGTCTAAGCTCTATGTATAGCATTAAATCCATTTTCAGATAAGTCCTGGTTGATAATTAAATGATAATTAATTTGTATCACTCATTAGTTTTACAAACATGAATTAAAATTTGCTGTGTGCAAGTTCTTTCCTGCACTAGGTCCTGTGGGACAGGTTTGGGAAGCATCAACAAGAATGTTTAATTCATGTCCTTTAGAGCTATGTCCTGGAAGGGACAGAAAACACACAGTGTCTATGTCCTTGGCAACACACACCTGTCTGGTAACCTCCCTCCAGGTGCATGATGCCTTCATATGACACTGCAGGCCCTTCAGGGAGCTAAATGGGAACATGCAGGCTTACCTCCACTTTTGGGGCCTGTCTTGCAAACTAGGGAGATGAAGCTAAGACTGGGGAAATGATCACTATGGTGAGAATGAATCAGATCAGTAGTCCCAGGAGAAGGCTCCAGAGGAAATGCCGCCCTTCTCCTGCTTCTCGGTAGTGTTCTTGGTAAAGAAACCTACAAACACAAGTGCTGGCCACGATCATGTTGAACTGCAGGTTTCTTTAACGTGACTGTCAACTGCCTGTCCCTGTCCCACTCTGTTACGTGGCAGGTTTCTCGCTCCTGTGACAGCTACACAGGCACTAGATCCATCTGACACAATCTGTGCCCATCTGTAAGCAGAGGCTAATGCTGTGCTTATCTCACCAGAGTGGACGCGATGTCCTCCAGGTTGTTTGCCAATGCAAGCCACAGCGGGGGGTTCCCCTTCTCATCCGGCACAGACATGTCAGCTCCTCGGGTGCATATCGCATCGACTACCAGCGGAAGCTGGTTTCTGATGGCCAGCTGGAGGGCTGTCTCCCCATCCTGAGTCCTGCCAGGACAGGCACGCCCAAACCAATGTTTGTAACTGGAGCCAAAGGATAGAAGGTGCCCTTCTGGGCATTCCAGAGCCCAGAATCTTCTGTACCCCTAATCACAGTCACTCACATTCATTAAACATTTTCTCAGGAAAACTAAATGTGACAATAGTGTCTGTCCCTTCTGCCTTTTTAGAAAACATAACCATGTCACCTTATTGCCCTCCAAGATAACTAAATCCCAGTGTGTTGAAATCTTACAGAAATAGTTACTTTTTACGGCACCTTAATAAAATGCCACCCCAAGAACTCACTTGACAAAACCCTTCTTTCCCTCACTCAGTCATTCAGTCACTTGCAGATAAGGCAAGTTCTTTTGAAAATACAACCACATCTTTTTCCCTCTCAAGCCTTGCTGGTAGCCCATTTGTTGGAACATTCTTCCTTGTAACTGAAATTCCTTGTTAAAAACTGACTTTAGGGTGGTGGATCACCTGAGGTCAGGAGTTCGAGACCAGCCTGGCGAACATGGTGAAACCCCATCTCTACTAAAAATACAAAAATTAGCCAGCTGTGGTGGTGTGCGCCTGTAATCCCAGCTACTTCGGGAGGCTGAGGCATGAGATTCGCTTGAATCCAGAAGGCAGGGGCTGCAGTGAGCCGAGATTGTGCCACTGCACTCCAGCCTGGGCAACAGAGTGAGATTCTGCCTCGAAAAAAAAAAACACCCGATTTTAGATTGTGTTTCACAATGAGATTGCGCACTATTGTGCACTGGTCCTGAAAGGTTCAGAGAAGAGCAAAGTACAGTTCCTTTTCTCCACTACAATCAGGTCTCTTGATGCTATGCAGTTAACAACACACATGTGTATTTTTAGAGCCACTGTTTTCTTTTCTTTAATATGAAACAAAAACACTTTTCCACAAGCGAGGTTATGCTTGTGAACCACCTCGATTAGATGTTACCTGGTGTTACACTGGGGAGTGCTGCTTCACCCTACCTGACATTGATATCTGCCAGCGAGGTCATGCTTGTGAGCCACCTCGATCAGATGTTACCTGGTGTCACACTGGGGAGTGCTGCTTCACCCTACCTGACGTTGATGTCTGCCTGGTGCTCCAGGAGGAAGAGGGCACTCCTGCTGTCCTGCCGCTGTATGGCCATGTGCAGCAGGGTCTGCCCGTCTGACATGGTGTCGTTGATGGAGGCCCCAGAGCCCAGTAGCTGGGCTGCGATCGTGTGCATGCCTGGGAAAACAGCAAGCCCCAATAAATGGCGCCCAGCCTCTCCCGCTTCTACCACATGCTGCAGCAACACATTCCCTCTCAGCTTCTCAAAGCTAGCAGTTTTCCACTGGACATAACAGGCTTCACTCTAACAGAAAGGTCATTTCACAACCAAATGATGAGCCCTCTCTCCTCTTGCTTGCTTGCTGTCTCTCACCCACCCACCCACGAATCGGACGGCCATCCACATGCAGACATCCACAGCCCTGGCACAGCCTTACCAGTCCACAATGCTAGACCCAGAACGGTCTGGTCTCGGGAATCTTTGAGGCTGAAGTCCGGAATAATCTGCAAGTTGTTGGTGGCATGAAGAGCATTGGCTGCATTTTTTAGAAAGGAAAAGAACATATGATTTCACCACCCATGGATCACATTTAGAGCACTCAGGAGAGTAAGAACTCAGTTTGAAACTCACTGATAGGCTATAATATGATCAACGCTATAAAAAGAGAGTAGCTCAATCTTGTCAGGAGTCAAAGCACAGAAATCTGATATTTTGGAGCAAAACTTACAGGGAAAATGAATCTTTGTAAAGCTTAAAACACTGACTCTTCACCTAAGGAGAACGGACTCCAGTATGCAAACACACACTAACCGCCTGCTGACTGAAGAGATGAAAGCAATGTCCTGATGGAGTTTCCTAATACACAAGTCCCACCATCATAAAACTTCTGTGAGGACCAAAAAAGGGCACATGCTACCTAAAACCCAACCTTCCTCCAGAAGCACAAGGCTGAGAAATACTCTCCTTAACAAGGATTGAGGCGCGAGCAAAACCAACCTCAGGACGGGAAAGAAGGCGCAAGGAAGACTTTCTGAGGGAAATGGGGCTTATGTGCCGCAGGGGCTGCCCTCAGCCCCCTTCCTGGCTCCTCTCTCATGGGGCGCCTGCCACAGCAGAGTTCTCAAAGACAGTGCTCATGCCAAGGCAAGGCTTTGCTTGACCTACCCAACCTCAGGTGATCCGCCCGCCTTGGAGAAATACTCATTAAGAGAGATGGCAGAATTAACGGTTCTAACACGTTAACCTAACAAGTGAAACGGGCAGGCCCCATCCTGAAAACATACAGCAGTCCAGAGCAAGACTACATGCTTCTCTCATTTGACCTGAAAGGACTTCTGGGGGTAAGAAACTAGCTATACGAAACTCTCCAACAGAAGAAACATCAGCTCTGTAACTAACTATCCTAAACTGCTGTCCACAAGTCAAATGAAGGACAGTATTCCCACCGACTTACCTTTCTGCTCCAGGATGACAGACACCACATCTGGATGATTATAGGCGATCGCCATGTGCAGTGGTGTCTGCAGATAGACGCTGTCTGCCAAGCTTGTTGGGGACGCAGCCTCCTTTGGCAAAGGCAGAGCCTCCTCTGTCTGCAGGTTTGGGTTGGCGCCTTGCTGCAGGAGCTCTGCCGTGAGGTTGGCCAGGCCGTGCCTGCACGCTGTGTGCAGTGGCGTTTCTCCCTGAATGGAAACAAATGGCCCAGATATGAGCACTCACAGGCCAGAAATTCCCTTCGCAGAGGGGCACGAGGGTTAAGTGTGCAAACTCCGGCCAGGAATTCCCTTTGCAGAGGGGCACGAGGGTTAAGCGCACAAACTCCGGTCCTTGGCTCATCCTGTCGCCAGTGGACCCTCATGACTCTGTTCTTTCTCCTGAGCCATCACTCTTAGTATCTTCCTTTTCATGTATTTTTGAGGTGGAGTCTCGCAGTGTTGCCCAGGCTGGACTCAAACTCCTAGGCTCTTGCCTCAGGCTCCCGAACAGCTGGAGTTACAGGCGTGAGGCGCCGCGCCTGTTCCACCCTTAGGTTTCTTCAGTGTCTTCCTCCAGCACCTTCAGAAAGCACTGGCTTCTTGACTCCACCTCCCAGGGCCTCCTTAACCACCCTTCACTTTGTTTTATAATTTTTTCTTTAATTATAAAAATAATACATGCTTATTATGACAGAACAATAACAAGCTACAAGTGTCACCGACATAAACACTGCAACTAGTGGGAGAGCCGGGGGCACGAGCCCGGTGACGAGCAGTGCTGGCACTGTGGCCCTCGCTCCTTTTCACCTCCCCACTTGCACTCCGTTTCCTTCACCTGCTCGTACCAACCTCATCTTCAAGTCTGATCAAGACCTCCTTCCCCTGTTTTAAAAGTTAAAAATACTCCCGATGCAATATTTAAAAAGAAGTTTCCTCCCACATCTGGAACCATCACTAGCAGTTTCATGTTTCTCTCCACTGACAGAATATTCATAGGAAAATGTCTGTACGCATACACTTATGTACTTAGGCGTGTATATGTGTATGTCTGTATGTACACACGCTCACACACAATGGATTTTTTTTTAACCCAAACAGATAGGAATGACCTGAACCCCGGCTCTGCCTACAGGAGAGTGCTTCGCAAGGTGTCTGCTCTCATCAGAGTCACACGCCCTCATCACTTAAAGGCGTATTGTAAAACATAGCAAGATCCTTGGCAGTGATGTTTACAAATAACTGATCACAACCAGTTCCAGACTGCTTTGTGCCTTCACTCCCATCACTTCACTTGAATGGCCTAAAAAAACAAACAAAAAAAAACAACAAGATCCTACCTCCTCCCTTTCCCTCAAAAAATTATCCTTTCTTACCAGGAATCACTTTTAACTCTTCCAGCTGAGTTTTGTGAATCTCCGTATTTCTTTTTTATTTTTATTTTTTGAGACGAGTTTTGCTCTTGTTGCCCACCTGGAGTGCAATGGCACGATCTTGGCTCACTGCAACCTCCACCTCCCGGGTTCAAGAGATTCTCCTGCCTCAGCCTCCCAAGTAGCTGGGATTACAGGCATGAGCCACCATGCCCAGCTAATTTGTGTATTTTTAGTAGAGACAGGGTTTCACCATGTTGATCAGGTTGGTCTTGAACTCCTGACCTCGTGATCCCCCTGCCACCGCCTCCCAAAGTGCTGGGGTTACAGGCATGAGCCATCGTGTCTGGCCTAAATCTCCGTATTTCTAACTGACGTGTTTTTATTGCTGCCTCTTCATTTTCCAGCTTTGAACATCATCTGTGGGACGCGCCACGGTGGCAGATAAGGATTGAGAGCTTTCATGCCTCGAGCCCCAGCGCACACTTCCCATCCCAAGTCCTCCCCATACGGGGGTGCTGTAACTGGTGTGAGCTCTCCCAGGTACTTCTTCTTCCTCCTCCTCTTCCCCTCCTCCTCAGGGCTGTCTTCTGTTCCAGACCCTTTTTCCTATGCATTCTCACTGGGTGTGTTGATCTACCCCATGGCTTCTGCCTGGGACACTCAACAGGTTTCCAGCCCCACTTCTGCATCTGATTTTCCCACTGCCTGTTAGACATCCCTACCTAAATGTTTAGAAATTCAAAACTACAGTGAAATTTATCCCCCCCCCCACAGGTTCCTCCTCCTGGCCAGTTTCCTCTCTTCTTTCATGGGTTCACCAGAACCATTGTTTTTATAAATTCCTATTTCAATGTCTTTGGGGTGCAGGTGGTTTCTGGTTCCATGGATGAGTTCTGCAGTGGTGACTTCTGAGATTTTGGTGCATCTGTCACCTGAGCAGTGTACATTGTATCCGGTGTGTAGTCTTTTCTCCCCACCCCCTCCCAACCTTCCCCTCAGAGTTCCCAAATTCCCTTACATCATTCTTGGACCACAGCAGTTTTAACAGCTTCTTGCCCTCACTTCTGGGAGCCTCAAGCATGCATGTCACACACACTAATTCTGCATTTCTGGTGAAACCTGTTTCTTTGGATCCAAACGCAGTGCAAGGACAGGACAGGTCATTGCTTATCAAGATGATTCCCACTTGGCTCCAGCCTATACTCCATGGCACACCCACCATGCCAGCCATCCAAGGCAGTTTTCTCAATGCTAGAAGAATCCTACTCCTTCCCTGCCCAAAACCTTCCAATGGCTCTTCTGTCCCCACAGGATAAAGCCACACACCAGAAACCAGTGTTCCAGACCCTTCTCCAGAGCTGCTCTCCACTGCTCTCAAGTTAGGCCTCCTGTGTCTCTAAAGCTTGGTAGAGCTGGGGTTTCACCACGTTAGCCAGGCTGATCTCGAACTCCTGACCTCAGGTGATCCGCCTGCCTCGGCCTCCCGAAATGCTGGGATTACAGGCATGAGCCACTGCGCCTGGTGGAGGATTTTAAGTTAGGAGACAGTAGAGCATGTCTCTCTGCTATTAGAAATTAGGAGTGGGCAAAGTTAATGACACAGGAGAGAAAGAGACAGACACACGATGGCAAGAGCAGAGGCCATGGGCAGGTGAGAGGGCCTGACATGCTGGGATAACCCAAACGAAGCAGCAGCCTCCACTGGGCATGGGGCCGCGCCACTGCTCTGGTGCAGAGCTCGCGGTGTGCAGACATGCAGTGGCGTCGGGGTGGAAAGGACAGCACTGCTCTCTCTCCTGTACTTCCAAGATATGCTGGTCTGGCTCAGAGAGCAAGCTGAGTGTTTATTGCCCTGCCCAGCGCTATCGAGAGCGTACAACTAGACAGCCTTGTGCCGGGGTCTCAGTGTGGACACTTCATCATTTATAAGCCACTTAACCTCTCAGAACCTCAAGGTCCCTGACCCTGAAATGAATTTATTGATGAGGGAAAGGCCTCTTCAATCCTAACAATACATGCTGCTTCCAGGTCCACTGTGAGAACTAAAAGAGATAATAGCCTTAAAGGTGCTGGCACAAAGTGACTGTGAAATAAACGCAACCTTAAAGACAAGCACATCCTCCTGGTCTGAAAATAATAAAGTAAAAATAACTATCAAATAGTACCTAATGTCTCTGATATTATGCTAGTAAGCATTTAATTATATCATTTACTTTCATCTTAACCACACCCTATGAAATGAGTATTAACCCCATTTTATAGATGAGGAAGCTAAAATTAAGACCTCATAGGCCGGGTGCAGTGGCTCACGCCTGTAATCCCAGGACTTTGGGAGGCTGAGGCAGGAGAATAATTTCAACCCAGGAGGCGGAGGTTGTGGTGAGCGAAGTTCATGCCATTGCACAGTCTGGGGAATAAGAGTCAAAGTCTGTCTCAAGAAAAACAAAAACAAAAACAAAAAACAAAAAAACACACAACCACATAGGGAGGAAATGGGAAAGCTGGTCACCTCTGTAATGTCTGGCCCCAAAGGTAACACTTTCAATCCTAACACCGTACATTCTACCTTGTTAGCTTGCGATACAGACTCATGAATGGCAGTCCACATAGAAAAACCCAAGCAAATGTGAAGTGTTGTTATAAAGAATCAAATGCAGCTGGGCGCGGTGGCTCACGCCTGTAATCCTAGCACTTTGGGAGGCCAAGGTGGGTGGATCACCTGAGGTCAGGAGTTCAAGACCAGCTTGGCCATGATGGTGAAACCCCATATTAAAAAAAAAAAAAAAAAAAAAAAAGAATCAAATGCTATTATAGGTTTGTGTACGTGTGTGCTAACCTCTATTGAAGTCCGTAGCATCTGGCTCAGGGCCTGATAACCTAAACAAGCAGTTTCCTAAACAAATGCTTAGGAAATGATTGCTGAATGACTCAATCAACCAATATTTGAGGAAACATAAAATAATGTTTCCCTCTGGCTTTGTAACCATATGCATGTATTATTCTGATGAAAATGGAAAAACACATCTATTTCCTTTTCCTTTTGCACCACTGTCATTTTTCCATAGATGAAAACCATCTTCCTGGCTGCCCCATCACTTACCCACTTGTTTCTGTGGTTCACATGGGCACCGTTGGTTGCCAGGAAAAGAGCTGCTGCCTCGTTTCCTGCCCCAGCTGCCCGCTGTAGTAAGCAGTTTCCTAGAAGAAAATGGGCATAATGATTCTTCTGTTTGCATGAAAATGCAGTCAAGCTGCACACCGCACAACACCTGCTCTTCCTGCCACCTTACGACTGGCAAGCCCACACCAGATGGCAGGTATCACTGAAGGCCACAGAGGTACTCTCTGGATATGGACACAGAGCCTAGAGAACACCCTGGGCTGGAGCCTCCATTCCTCCACGGGGCTCCCCCTGGCCACTGCCCAGGACCAAAGGTGAGTTCTGTCTCCTTGCTGGGGTTGGGGCAGAGCAAGGTTTCTCAACAGTGGTGCTGCAGACATTTTGGAGGGGTAAGTCCTTTGCTGTGGGGGTCTGTTCTGCACAGCGTGGAGTGCTCAACAGCAGCCTCTGAACTCAGGACAATTCGCAACGTCCACAGATGCTGGCCAGGTGTGGTGCCGCACAACTGTAATCCCAGCACTTTGAAAGGCCGAGGCAGGCAGATCACTTGATGCCAGGAGTTTGAGATCAGCCCAGTCAACATGGTGAAAACCTGTCTCTGCTAAAAATTCAAAAATAGCCAGGCGTGGTGGTGCACACCTGTAATCCTAGCTACTTGGAAGGCTGAGGCAAAGAATCGCTTGAACCCTGAAGGCGGAGGTTGCAGTGAGCCAAGATGGTGCCTCTGCACTCCAGCCTGGGCAACAGAGCAAGATTCCGTCTCAAAGGAAAAAAGAAAGAAAGAAAAGTCTACAGATGTTGACAAGTGTTCTCAGGTAGTATAGACAGGACTGTGCCTGGGTGAAAACCACTGGGCTAGATGACCATTTTGAAAACATTTTAAGTTCTATTAGAAAATGTCCCTTAAATACTTCAGTTTTATTTTTAATGCTTTAAATATGTTTGTTCTTGGCTTAGAAATATTTTCCTTAGCTCTGTCACTCTTTTCTAAATAAAAACCTTGAAAAGAAAAAAATGATTTTTTTCTTTTTCTCTCAAAATGGTTTTAGCTGCAAAATAGTGTTTCTCAGTCTTTTAAAATCCATTTCCAAAAATGGACAAACAATCTCATGTCAACAGCTATACTATTTGAAATTCCAAATAAACTAAACACCAGGACTAAAAACAAAATAAAGAATTGGGCTGGTCGGGCACAGGGGCTCACGCCTGGAATACCAGCACTTCGAAAGGCTGAGGTGGGCGGATCACCTGCGGTCAGGAGTTCAAGATCAGCCTGGCCAACATGATGAAACCCATTCTCTACTTAAAAAAAAAAAAAATTAGCCAGGCCTGGTGATGTATGCCTGTAATCTCAGCTATTAGGGAGGCTGAGGCAGGAGAATCATTTTAACCCGGGAGGCGGAGGTGGCAGTGAGCCAAGGTAGTGCCACTGCACTCCAGCCTGGGCGACAGAGGGAAACTCAGTCTCAAAACAAACAAAAAGAAATGAGACAAAATACTACTTTGCTTCCATGCCATTTTCTTCCTGATCTCTCAGAGACACAGACTCGATTCCTACTTGATGGTTACTCTAATCTAGAGACTCCTAATTGGGTCCCATGTTCACGTGTGCAGTCATTCCAGTGTAGACAAGACTTAAATTCTATACCTCACAACAGAACAAAGATAACCCATGACTGCCAAAACATCACTCAACTGTTAAAAGCTAGTGTACTGCCAGGCTCGGTGGCTCACGCCTGGAATCCCAGCACTTTGGGAGGCTGAGGTGGGTGAATCACCTGAAGTCAGGAATTCGAAACCAGCCTGACCAACTTGGAGAAACCCTGTCTCGACTAAAATTACAAAATTAGTCGGGCGCGGTGGCGCATGCCTGAAATCCTAGCTAGTCAGGAGACTGAGACAGGAGAATCACTTGAACCCAGGAGTTGGAGGTTGTGGTGAGCCAAGATCGCACCACTGCATTCCAGCCGGGGCAACAAGAGAGAAACTCCATCTCAAAAAAGAAAAAAAAAGCTGGCTGACTAATTGGCTGGCCTGGGTGCAGTGGTGTTTACAACTCATCACAGCCAGTTACCATTTCTCTGTTCCTTCTTCACTCCCACTGCTTTACTTGACTAGCCTTAAAAAAAAAAAAGAAAAAGAAAAAAAAAAAAAAAACTAGTGGACTAAGATTGTTACATGTAAAATGAAAAATGAAACATATCAATAGAAAAAACAATCCTGAGCCTGAATATAACAATTAAAACTGAAAGTACATATAACTGACAGAACCAGCAAGAAAAATGGACAAAACCATAATCAATGAAAAATGTTAATACACCTCTCAGAAACTGACAGATCAAGCAGTCCAAAAGTTAGTAAGAATATGCAGGATCTGAACAGCACCACAAACAAGCTTGATATAATGCAGCATCCTACAATTACAGAATGCACATTCTTTTCAAGCACATGGCAGACATTTCTAAAAACTAGTCCCGGGAGTCTAATATCCAAGTCTTTTTTTTTAAGAGATGGGATCTTGCTCTGTCACCCAGGCTGGAGTACAGTGGAGTGACCATAGCTCACTGTAGCCTCCAACTCCTGGCCTCAAGCAATCCTCCTCCATCAGCCTCCTGAATAGCTCAGAATACAGGCATAAGCCACCTCAATTCTTAAATATCAAAGAACCAATCTCTTACATGCCGCATTCTGATATAATATGATTAAATTAGTGGTCAGTAAAATTAGGGGTCATAACCAATATGTTTGTAAATTAAAAGCAATTAGTAACACTCTGATTTCCAGAAGTTCAGTCTAAAACACGTACAGTTCTTCCTGCATTCCTTGTCCTATAGTACCTTTACCTGCCTTTAGCTTTTATATCACCTAGAGTGGTGATTTCGTTTGACCTTTAATTATTATTTTATATTACTTATCTTTATTTATTTGTTTGTCTTAGACGGTGTCTCACTCTGTCACCCAGGCTGGAGTGCAGTGGCATGATCTCGGCTCACTGCAACCTCCGTCTCCTGGGTTTAAGTGATTCTCCTGCCTCAGCCTCCTAAGTAGCTGGGATTATAGGTGCCTGCCACCATGCCCAGCCAATATTTGTATTTTTAGTAGACACAGGATTTCTCCATGTTGGCCAGGCTGGTCTCAAACTTCTGACCTCAGGTGATCCACCCGCCTCAGCCTCCCAAAGTGCTGGGATTACAGGCGTGAGCCATCGCGCCTGGCCAAACTTCCTTAGGGAAAGGGCTGTTTCAATATCTTTTTTTTTTTTTGGTCAACTCTTTCTGTGGGTAGCTCCTGTCCATGTTTTATACATTGCTAGTACTCAAAACTGAATTACACGGAATCCCTCTCCTTAAAATATCCCTGTGTTTTATTCAATCAGGTCAAGGAAATACGTTAAAACCGCTTCTCAAAGTGTAGTCTAATAGGGCAAATACTGAAGTTATAATCCACCTGAACAAAAGCTCTCTGGGGTGTAATTTTTAAGTCAGTCAAAAGAATTCTGAGTCCAGATAGTCTGAGAATCCCTGCAGTAAATTAATGGAAGTGTTTCAGCTTCAAGCACTTAATGTTTGCTAAACTCTTTGAAGCACAGCATTGTTTTGTTTGTTTTTTGAGGTAGAATTTCGCTCTTGTTGCCCAGGTTGGAGTGCAATGGCTCAATCTCAGTTCACTGCAACCTCCGCCTCCCAGGTTCAAGTGATTCTGTCTCAGCCTCCCGAGTAGCTGGGATTACAGGCGTGCACCACCACGCCTGGCTAATTTTGTATTTTTAGTAGAGAAGGGGTTTCTCCATGTCGGTCCGCTGGTCTCAAACACCCAACCTCAGATGATCCACCAGCCTTAGCCTCCCAAAGTGCTGGGATTACAGGCGTGAGCCACCACGCCTAGCCGAAGCACAGGATTTTTAAAAATTACAACCCAGGGCTAGGCGCGGTGGCTCACGCCTGTAATCCTAGCACTTTGGGAGGCCGAGGTAGGTGGATCACCTGAGGTCAGGAGTTCAAGACCAGCCTGGCCATTATGGTGAAACCCCATCTTATATATAAAAAAATTTAAAAAATTACAACCCAAGGTTTTGCTGTATTTAAAATTAAATAAAAAGTAATTATCCTAATAGTATGCCGTCCAGTATCTAGATCTGGGGTGAGAGCATTTACGTGCTATCTCCCGGCGCCTCCAGATCCCAGCACCGCCCTTTGGGAGGCAGGTGCTTACCTGTCGCCATGTCAGGTGCATCCGTGTGGCTGCCGCGCTGGATGAGTCTGGCTGCAAAGCTGTTTTCATCAAATGAAGTCCCATTCACCACAGGGACATCTTCGAAGGGGTTCACAGACTGGTCAGAAGATACCGTGATGTACTGCACGGCAAGCCACAGGGCCGTGCTGCCCTCATGGTCTTTCAGTTCTAAATCTAGTCTGAAAAGCAGAAGCCAAGTCAACAGCAAATACAATCTTTTTCAGATACTCTAAACTGACAACCTCATTTTTTCTCTTTATACTTTTTCAATGAGAAATTTTTTTAGCACACTTTAACGTTTTAACATATGTAACACTAAAAGATGTTTAAGAAGAATTATTTTTCACTCACAATCCCCCCCTCACAACTGCCTTCTCACTTCACCATGTCTCCCTACGTACTGTTTACACTGCAGCAGCTGATTGAACACGTATTCGTTCCTGGCCATGATGGACAAATGTAAAGGAGTCCTGCAGGACAGAAAGAAGAGGCGTCAGTTCAGGACAGGACCCGTCAGGGCGACTCAGCAGGGGGAGCCGGAACCCTGGGCAGTCACCATCCACAGGAAATCCCACATTTCTGCAAGTCTCCTAAAACCATGACCGTGCAGCAAAACGTAAAAATGGATTTGCTCATGTTACCAAGATTCAGTGGCCAAAACAGACAAGAATCGGCTAAAGGAAGAGATCCAAAATCCTCCCCCACTCAATACTGACCTCTTACTGAAGGCATATACATGATTTGCTTGAAAACAGCACTTTCTGGCATAGGTGTGAAGATTTTCCCTTATCTATTCTCCAACAATTCTGAAAGGAAACTTTCCCCTATAATTTTTTGTTCTTCTCAAACATACTCAAGAGCAGCCACAGGAAAGAAGTGATGAAAGCTGCATTTAACCCTTTTCACTGCTTTTATGTAGCACCCAGGAGCCCTGCAGGAGACTTGCCACTACAGAGGTCAGGGCCCCAAGGCTGCAATTACACTGCCCCCCAACCCCCCAACACATACTGCAGAGTCAGGGCCCAAGGCTCATCTACCCCACTCCCCACTCCCCCCAACACACAAACTGCAGAGTCAGGGCCCAAGGCTGATCTACCCCCCCACCAACAAACACACACTGCATGCAGAGTCAGGGCCCAAGGCTGATCTACTCCCCACCCCACCCCCAACACACAGACACTGCAGAGTCAAAGGCTGCATATACCAGCTCCCCCCACCGCCCCCCCCACACACACAAACTGCAAGTTTATTGCCCCTGGAGGAAAAAAAATACAAGAATCAACAGCAGGGAAACAGATACAATTATTTCAGGAAATAAGCTAATTATCACATGACTGAGATTTCATGAAGCTACATCTCATATGTGCCTTATCTATCACACAGATCCATTTTCCTATTCTGACAACCACATTTTACAAAAAATGTTTTCTTTTTTGAGAGGTTTTTCAAGGGTATAAAATACTGAGTTATTCTAATGACAAGTGGGTCCCAACTCTGGTCAGTGATCAGGTGACTTAACTGTCCTTCACAGCCTCTCACACCACTGGCCTTTTCTTAGATCCTAAACCACAAAGAATCCTCAACTAGGTATTTCTGGAAAGGGCAAAGTGAACACAATAAATGCTGTCAAATATGTGAAGGGCTGCTATGGACAAAGTTGTGCTGATAAAGTGGGAGCGCTGACAAGGTGAAACTGGGCTTACTACAGAGAATTCCAAACGATCAGACCTCACAAAAATAAAACTGATTGTCTGGAGCTAGTGTGCTCCTCTTCTTCAAACTACCTAAGCGACTCTAAGAAACGCTACAACATTTGCTTGCAAGCACTGGACTAGATGACCACTCTGGCTCCTTTGAACATGAAGATACAAATTGCTTAAAAGCTGCAAGACTGGCTAACGCCTGGAAACCCAGCACTCTGGGAGACCAAGGTTGGCAGACTGCTTGAGCTCAGGAGTTTGAGGCCAGCCTGGACAACATGGCAAAACCCTATCTCCAACAAAATGCAAAAATCAGCCAGGCGAGGTGGCGCATGTCTGTAGTCCCAGCTACTCAGGAGGCTGAGGTGGGAGGACCACCTGAGCCTGGGAGGTGGAGGCTGCAGTGAGTCAAGATTGCATCACTGTGCTCCAGCCTGGGCGATGGAATGAGATGCTGATGCAATTAAAACAAACAAACAAACAACAACTAAGAACCCTCAAAGACTGCAGTTACCCAGGATGGAAATGTTTTCCCCAGATGCCTCTGGTTTCAGTAGTGCCACTACTACCACACATCAGTGTCTGTGACCTTAATACAAACCAGACTGAACGACACCAAACTCAAGACCAGGAAGTCCCAGCATGGCCGTTGTGTGCTACTGGAAGGTCACCTCCCGAGAACAGTGCTGTGGGCACCGTGCCTCCCCCAGCTCACCTGCCCGTGCTGTCCTGCATGTTGGGGTTGGCGCCGGCCTGCAGGAGGGCCTCTGCAATCTGCGCCATCTCAGACATCACATCTGCCGAGTGTTTCTTTGCACTGTACAAGGCCACGAGGTGCAGTGGTGTCTCCTGGGCACCCAGTGTGGCAGCATTAACCAAAGCCCCATTCTTAATGAGGAAAGTGGCAGCAAAGAGGTCTCCTTGAAAAGAACAGAAGGAACAGTAACACATGACAACACTCAGGGTAAGGTACTCTAGCCAGTGCCTCCTCAAGAGGCAGCAGCAAATGACTGTAGACGAAGAACCTCTGGGGGCATCTGTGAGTGGAAACTCAGCGCTGAGATAGTGGAGTTACAGATGAATTCAAAAGGCTTTGCTCAATCTTTGACTACCTGTTATCACTTGTCCTGCCTGCTCACCTCAGCATGTCTTCACTCTTTAAGAATATCAGGCTCCTATTCTGCAAAGGCTCTTCCAGGCAGCTCTCAAGGAGGGTGGGAAGGACTTCTGCTCACACGATCTCTCTCTCTCTCTCTCTCTGTCTCTCTTCTTTTCTGACCACGGCTTGTAGCTAACTAAGCAACACCTGCCCCCATTCTGCTGTACTTGCATACAGGTTCCCACTCAGAGTAAACCCATGCCTGTTTTAGTATTATACAATTTTTCTTTTTAGTTTAGTTTTTTCCCCCCAAGACAGAGTCTCACTCTGTTGCCCAGGCTGGAGTGTAGTGGTGCAATCTCAGGTCACTGCAACTTCTACCTCTGGGGTTCAAGCAATGCTCATGCCTCAGCGTCTCGAGTAGCTTGGATTACAGACATATGCCACCACGGCTAATTTTTTGTATTTTAGTACAGACAAGGTTTCACCATGTTGCACATGCTGGTTTCCATTTCCTGAGCTCAAACCACCTGCCTCACCAAAGTGCTAGGATTACAGACGTGAGCCACTAAGCCCGACCTCTTTTTAGTTTTGTAATCTTATTACATACACATAACTGACTTCACAAGAAGTTTACAGTTAAATATCTGAACAAAGTATCTGTACACATTCCTATTTACAAACATTTCACATGGTAAATAACCTCATTGTGAAAACAAAATTTCTTTCTAAATCCATTCCATTGACTTAACGCTTGGAGTATTACAGGTAAGAGTCTACCTTGAAGTACTTACAAATATCAAATTAAGACTGAATAACATCTGAGTGCTTTGGAAGGCCGAGACGGAAGGATGGCTTGAGCCCAAGAGTTCAAGACCAGCCTGGCAACATGGGGAAACCCCATCTCTACGAAACAACTTAGCAAGAAATGGTGGCACATACCTGTGGTTCCAGTTACTCAGACGGGTAAGGTGGGAGGACTGCTTGAGCCCCAGAGTTTGAGACTGCAGTGGGCTCTGAGTGTGCCACTGCGCTCTAGCCTGGGTAACAGAGAGAGACCTGACTCAAAAATCCATTCTTCTTCTTCTTTTTTGAGAGAAAGTGTCACCCCCATCACCCAGGCTGGTGTGCACTGGCACGATCACGGCTCACTGCAGCCTCAACCTCTTAGGCTCAGGGGATTCTCCTACCTCAGCCTCCTGAATAGCTGAGACCACAGGCACGCACATCACCATGCTTGGCTTATTTTTTATATTTTTAGTAGAGACAGGGTTTCGCCATGTTGCCCAGGCTGGTCTCCAAACCCTGGGCTCAAAAGATCCACCTGTCTCAGGCTCCCAAAGTGCTGGGATTACAGGCATGAGCCATTGCACCTGGCCAAAATCCATTAATTTTTATAGCTTGATTTACCGTCTTTGACTATTTATGCTCTGTAGGAGGGAATAAAACTACTTTGACATGTTAATAAAAGGCCAAGAGTTAAGTTTAAGATATTAAAGGTATACATTTGTGACAATACTTTGTCAGACACTAGTGAAGAGAAATAGATTCTAGATTGGTTGTACAAATACACGGTTAGACTCAGAAGTAACTAATCTGACAAGTGGCCATTTAATGTTAAAAATACTTGTGAAAAACCAGTTAAAGTATACTTGTCAAGTTAACTTGGAGAATGACAGAGACTAAACAATTAAATTTAAGATTACCTAAAGTTCAGTCTTACTTGAATTTATATTTAAAATTTAAAACATACAAACACACTACGTATATATAAAATTTATGCTTCTTAAGAAAACAAGGCAAGAATAGCAAAGCACCATAATATATGGAACAGAAACCTGTTAAAAAGGTTTGGGGCATCACATCTCGCTGGATGAGAGCAATTGCTCTCAGTGGCCTCTAGGTGGCACCAATGAGCTCATACCGGAAAAGTTGAGTTTTGGGAATTATTTTGGTTTTTTTTTTTTTTTTGAGACAGACTCTCTGTCACCCAGGCTGAAGTACAATGGCATCATCATGGCTCACTGCAGCCTCGACCTCAGGGGTTCAGGTGATCCTCCCACCTCAACCTCCCGAGTAGCTGGGACTACACAACACACCTGGCTAATTTTTGTGTTTTTGGAAGAGATGGGTTTTGCCACGTTGCCCAAGCTGGTCTGGAACTCCTGGGCTCAAGCAATCTGCCCACCTCAGCCTCCCAAAGTGTTGGGATTACAGGCGTGAGCTACGGCCCCTAGTCTGGAAAGTCTTTCGAGGGTTCAGTTAAACATCTTCCAAGTCAAACTCATCTGCAAGTTGAAGTCCGCACATGTAACTTTGATGGCTGAAATGTAAGCTGACCCAAGAGCTGGGATTCAGAGGCACTTTCTGCAGATGCGGTCTCCACCTCCCCAAGGGATACAGGGTGAATTTCTTGCAAATCACATCCTTCTTCAGCTGGATGATCCCCAAAATGCAGAACAATGTCCCAGAGTTTGATTTGCTGGTCTCATGAAAGTTGACTACACTCCTTAAATGTGTGGGTAGTCTTGGGATGAATGCTGGATTGCTGAAAGTGACTTGGAATGTCTTTCTTTTATGGATTACAGGCAATGGTGTTCTTTCCATAGTCAATCTGCTTTTGTTTTTGCATCAAGACACTTTGATTGGTTCCTAATTGTTAGAATTGTGGGTGCAGACTCCTTTGAATCACAACTTCGAGACAAGGATTTTCTCTCTTCCAAAGTTTTCTCTTTATATTTTACGATATCATTTCATCTCCTTCAACTACACATCTACACTCTGAACACCTAAAATGGGGTTTCAGGATGGCAAAGCTCTCTCAAGTCTGTTGCCTGTGTTCCTGTGCGCATTTTCATCTGAGTATTCAGATGTCATCTGGTTCTCAGTGGGTATGAAATTAGAAAATCATTTGCTTTTGTTTTGGTTTCTGGCTTTTTGAGATAGGATCTGGCTCTGCTGCTCAAGTTGGAGTACAGTAGTATAATCATGGCTTACTGCAGCCTCAGCCTTCCAGCCTCAAGCAATCCTCCTGCCTCAGCCTCCCAAGTAGCTAGGAGTACAGGTGCATGCCACCCTGCCTGGCTCATTTTAAAATTTTTTATGTAGGGATAAGGTTTCACTATGTGGCCTAGGCTGGACTCAAACTCCTGGCCTCAAGTGATCCTCCCACCTTGGCCACCCAAACTACTGGGATTACAGGTGTGAGCCACAGTACCCAGGCTGAGTGTATTTTTCAACACTTCCCATCTGCTCTATGCTTTCTTCCAAGGGACCATCTTGCTAGAGAATGTGGGCTCTGGCACTGGGGCAGCTGAGAGGCCTCAGACGCTGACTCGCTCCTCAGATGCTGGATTGGCTCATGTCTGTTTTTTTTTTTTTGTATTCACACTGTCTTATACAAAACAGACCTTGGGGAAATGTTCGGGAAGAAAATGGATTAACTGGTTGGGGCTATTAGGTTCTACATTATCAGAAAGGCTCTAACTTGAATTAATTATGACTTCAGGTAACTGAACAATTTTCCAATGAGTCCCTTCTCTTGAAATATTTTCATTCTTCTGCTCCCATTCTGGGTGGGGCAGGGGTGAGGAAGGGTGCAATCTTTACCAGTATCAGGTGCAAAGGGTTAAAGCATAGATTTCTTTACAGTAGAGAGGCAGTAAAGCACTACAGGTAACATGCACACTGGGGGCTAGGCTAGGTCAGGCCTTTGCTATCCATTTATACAGGTACACATTGGGCCCTACTCTGTATCATGAACAAATTCCACATGGATTTGGTATACGAGAAAATATGTAAGGACAACAATACATTAGCAATAAACAAAATATCCTAGAGACAGCCACTTACATTGTAGGAGTAGAAAGAAACTTTAGAACTATTGAGACAAAGAGCCTTAATGAAAAGTCCAAAATATGAGATACTCGGGGGAGAAGGGATAACGTAGTTTCATTATTTTTAAGCTTAAAATATATTCCAAACTAAGACACAAATACATAGTGGCTGGGCACAGTGGCTCCTGACCGTAATCCCAGCAGTTTGGGAGGCCAAGGCAGGGGGATCACTTGAGGCCAGGTGTCTGAGACCAGCCTGCCCAACATGGCAAACCCAATCTCTACAAAAATTAGCCAAGCATAGTGGCACACACCTGTAGTCCCAGCTAGTACGGAGGCTGAGGCATGAGAATCACCTGAACTCAGGAGGTGGAGGTTGCAGTGAGTTGAAATTGGACCACTGCACTGCAGCCTGGGTGACAGAGCAAGGCTCTGGCTCAAAAAAAAAAAAAAAAGAGATAGAGAAATACACAGTAAAGCTAAGACAAGATAGGTTAATGAGAAATGTATAATACATCATACATACAGAAGATAAACTGGGCAATACCGCACAGGTATATGAAAACCTATGAATGGCTGGATTCAGATGGAAGGCATGATAAAAAAAATTTTACATCTTAAACCCGTAAGTCTTCTTAGAAGAATTATAGATTTCGGATCAGAGTTACTTTATTAATAAGATCCAAATATAAAGTTCTTTTTACTTGTAATCATACACACATATACATAAATATATGTACCCCACACAAAGAAGCTATTAGAAATTACTAGAAATAGAAATTTACTAAAGTTTTACATTAAAAGAAACCCCAGAGGGTACATAAAGGAAGGGAAAAAGATAACTGATATCAGAAGAGCAGGACAAAGGGAGGAACAGAAAATGCCAAAAGCACCATTTATGAGGTTTCTGTCAATAAGAAAGTGGGTAATACAGTTCAGATGTTTTGATTTCAAATCATTAAAAACAGTTCAAATAAGAACTGGTGCTTCAGAGTTTCAGTTACTTCATCACCTCATTCGATGACACTCGCAGGTAAATGAGGCATGACTATCATAAGCTGTCCACATAAAAATATTCTTAACAGAAAAGTCCACACTAAAACAATCCATATACAGTTCTTCTCTCGATGCGGCTTCTGGACAGCTCTATTCCAACAGTAGCTTCATTATTCCACTCATATAAACCACAGTTCATGCTGCTGCAGTTGGTGGCATCATTTTCAAATTTACTAATAATAATTAACAGGAGCATCCTACTCAAGAACCCCACTGACTGATGCTGGTTATTAAGTTTAAAAAGCTCAGGAAGAATTGTTGGTATAAAGTGAAGGCTCACCTTCTTGCTGAGAGCAGGCTGCTTGAAGGAGATGACCTCTTCGGCCATATGTGGGTCTCCTGGGGGCTCCCCCAGAGACGCTGCCTGCCCCCTCCCTTCTTCAGACAAAATGACTGGTTTACTTGGTTATCAGGAGGATCCCTGACTATTTTGTTTATAGATTCTAATGTGTGCTCAGAATTAAACCTACATCCCATATATTACAGACTTTCACTCTTAACAGTGAAAATGAAAAAAAAATCCTAGAGGAACTGAATCTGGTGTTGGCGCTCCGATGTAGGGTCAAGGTATGAACTGCAGGGCTGACCCTACCTGTCACCTGGTAATCACTGCTGGGTGTGCTACCAACCCTGTCTCGCATTCTCTGAACAAATAAAGCCAAAGTGATTCCCACTTTATGGCTGAGACTCAGAATGTGACTTACCCAAGGTCACAAAGTCAACAGATCGGCTAAGATTCAAACCTTGGTACCTACAAGCTTCATAGCCAGTGCTGTCTACCGTAACATGCTACACTCTCTAAAGTTAGCAAAATCAACTTCATTATGCCCACACTGTAACCCACATATTTGCAGGCAATTAATAAACTCAGAGTGGAAGATTAAATCATCTGAAAATAAACATCAAAAATGGATCACTAATTCTTGGCAATTCTTGTCACTAAGCAATCACCAGAATACTGAATAACTCAAAAATGTTTTATCATCAAACAAGAATTATCTCCCTGAGAGGAAAGAAACACCATTCTCAGATTTCTATTTTTTTTTTTTTTTTTAGTAATGGGGTATTTGTTTCCAAGATAAACATCTCAGACATTAAACAGTGTGGGAAAGAATCAATCCCTCCCTGGTGAGATTTCCCCACTGAACGAACACTCAGTCCTAAGGACCCACTGGCTTTGCACAGCACAGAATGGTGCTTGGGAAAAACGCATCTGGTCTTGACACTGACATACTCCAAGGATTTCCTACCCAGTGATGAGCAAAATTTTCCTCTCTACCAGCCAGCAAGCTCAGTACTCCAACACATGGCTAACAAGGATATTTGTGTTAAAACCTTTGCCCAAAAAGGACAAAGCGGACACAGGACCACATCTTGACATAACTACACCTACCAACTGGGAGCAATTTGTGAATGGCAAAATGTAGTATAGACAAGAATGGAGTAAAAATGCATCATTGAAAGGGGAAAATACAGACGATTAAGATGGAGTGAAACGAGTATATTCTCTCTTTGATGTCTACATGTAAGTAACAAAAAAGCGGCCACAGCACTGTACTCCAATCAAATCAACCATCCCTCCACGAAATTAACGCTTTGACACCCTTGAAAGCTTTCATTCCTTACTGGAGCTCTACCTCTATACAGATTTCACTGGGTCAAAAATGACCACTGCAAAGCAACATCAACCAGGATCCATTTGGGACTTAGGAATTAGTAAGACCATGGAAAAAACTAAACAAAAAACAAGTATTGTTTCTTCCTTTGAAAAGTTAATTCATTAAGATCAAAATGTTTTGTCCTCAAGTTTATCCTTTCTATATTCTTCCAACCACCAACAATGTATTCAAAATATGGCTACAATTCCAAATAACTCTGCTAGAACAAAATGAAACTTTATCAATTTATCATAATAGAGGTCTAGCCTGTTAAAATGAAAACCCTGAATCCAAGAACATGTTTAAACATTGATGGTTTTGATAGTATCCTTGTATCTGTGGTAGGATAGAAAAGCAAAACTTCCCAGCACAATTCCTGGAGAAAGTGACCCACTGAACAAGCAAACATATCGAGTGCTGACAAGCAAAACGTACTTCCTCACACACAGGACCATCTTTGGAGCCTTTCTTCTGGGGTCCTGCTGGCACCGTGAATGGCCAAACTAACAAGGCCTAGGGAACAGCCATGATCAAATTCTAAATCATGACCCATGATCAAATTCGAAATCACGCAGCCTGTGAGTACAGACTAGAGAAGGCTTTGAGAATTTTTGAAACAAGGTCAGAAAGTCTTCAAAAATTACTTGGGTAAGAATAAAATTGCCTGCAGAGAAAAACATAAAGTGTACCTCTTCCTACCTCTTTGGATTCCTTTGTGTAACAAGCTCCAGCCATGCTTGTCCACCATGTCCACATCAGCTTTGTGACTAACCAGCGTGGTGGCAATACTCTCCAGACGTCGTGAAAGGGCTAGATCTAATGCCAGATCTCCATGATGATCCGCCTCATTCAGCTTCCCAGGGAGCTACACAAACAAGTTTGTAAATCAGCATCCAGTGAGTAGAGAATATGGCCTATTTTAATTTCTCCCACCTTGACCCTTAAATATCATCTCCTCCACAAAAGTCAAACTGAAGTGCTCTGACACTGCTTACTCCTCAAATTCAACTTTATCACAAACTTCTATCAGGCTTCCTCAGGGCACATGTTTTCAGGGAGGACAGAACTAGTGGGGACCACATAGCAAACATAAACAACGTGGGACACAATGTAAGAACCAAGGGGAAATGTGGACAGAGTGCCACGGGGCACGACTACCAGGGCAGAGGTTCGGAGGGCTTCTTGTAAAGAGCTCATGTTTTCATGAAAGGCGGTAGCTTCCCTACTTCATTCTTCCCAGCAGTTCAATGTCTCCCGGTACATCGATACCCAGGATAAAACATACCTCGTTCCCATCTGTCAAAAGCCACTACATTTCGTTTAAGGTAATGTAGAAGGCAGAATTATAGCCCCCCAAAGATATACATGTCCTAATCCCTAGAACCTGTAAACATGTCACATTACATGGCAAAAGGCGTGCTGAAGGTGTGATGAAGGTGAAGGACCTTGAGATGGGGAGGGCAACCCAGGTCATCCAGGAGGGCCCAACCTAACTCATCACACAAGCTCTTACAAGTGAAAAGGGAACCGGAAGAGGAAGTCCGAGAGATGAGACAGGAGAGGGACCTGACCCATCACTGCTGGCTTTTAAGATAAAAGCCAGGGCTGTGAGCTAAGGAATGTGTGGTGGCCTCTGGAATGTGTGGTGGCCTCTAGAAAGTGGGAACGGCCCTCAGCTGACAGCTGGCAAGAAAACAGGCACCTCAATCCTGTAACTGCAAGAATCTGAATTCTGCCAAAAACCCAAATGAGCAGGAAATGGATTCTCCTCTAGAGTCTGGAAAGAAGCATGGCCTGCTGACACCTTGATTTTAGGCCAGTGACTCTTATCCTGGACTTCCAACCTAAGAAACTGTCAGGCAGTACATTTGTGTTGTTTTACCCATTAAGTTGATGGTAATTTATTATAGAAGCAAAAGTAAACTAATACGGATTTTGCACCTGGAAGTTAAGAAGTATTGTTACAAAAAAAAAAAACCCACCTAAAAGCATGTGAGAGGTTTTTAAATTGGGCAATGGGCTAAGGCTGGAAGGATTTTGAAGAACATGTTAGAAAAGCTCAGCTTGCCTTGAACAAACTATTCAGTAGAAATCCATATATTAAAGACCGTGCCAGGGATGGCTCCAATGGAAGTGAGGAGTACCATGGAAAAAACAAGTGCATTACAGCTTTGGGAAATGAAAAATGGAAAAGGCAGCTATAGTACCTGGGAATCCATTTCAATCAGATAAAGGAAGACCACATCTTCTCTCTCCACTTTGATAGCTTTATGTAGCGGGTACTCTGTCTTGGATTTGATCATTTTGTATAACAACTGAGCACTCATGCTACTGAAATCCTCCTTTCTCAAGTCATCCTAAGAATTCATAACATAGTTTAAAAAAAAGAACAGATACAAAACAATAAAAACAACTACCATTAGTAAGCCCTTAAAATGCAGCAGTCAGGCTCTAATTTAAGAGCTTAACATTTCCCAACTCATTTATTTCTCCCCAAAACCCAATGAGGTAAGTACTTGATCATCCCCATTTTACAGAAGAAAAAAGCAAAGCAGAAAGAGATTAGATAACTTGCTCAAGTTCAGACAGTCCTTAAATGGCTGGGGAACCAGAAGACCTGTGTTCCGGGCCTCACTCTTTACCCTAGCACTACTGAGTCTCTCAGTGAGATGGAAAAGCACGAGCCACGCTTACCTCTAACAGGAATGCACCCCGTGGGGGCCTCCACATGAGAGCAGGGAGTCCGTCTCCCACCCCCACAAAGATGGCAGTTACAAAGTCAATTAGAACTTCACAAACAAGTCACTCCACTGGGTTATAGCTGGTCCCTCTTATTGCAGCTCTCTATATTTCTACCTATTTTAACTGAAAGGTCTCCAATCCTGTTTCAATTCCTTAAAATCCAGTGCTTTTCTTTCTTGGTTATGAGAAGGAAAAGGAAAGAAAAATTAAAAAAAAAAAAAAAAAATTCAGTGCTCTGAGCCGCCTTTTCTGAAACTCTAAGGCTTTTCCCACAATGTTGCTGAATACCAAACAATTCGCGGAAAATAATTTGCAAAAGGTAGCACTAGCCCTGATTTCTTAAAACTGCTAACAACAACAAAAATGTAAACACTGTTCTTTATGATGAAACAACCTAAGAAAGACAAATCTAAATTTACAGATGCTCTCCACCCGACACGGAGAGCAAGGGCAAGCTCCAAAGCTGCGTGCTGAGTGCTGCAGAGCCGGCTGGCCACCGAGCCACACCCTATTCCTGCAGCTCAGCTGCAGCTGCCACAGATGGAGGGTGAAGGCAGGCAATGCTTCCAAGCCTGTTTCCAAACCTGAGCTATCCTTTTTTGGAGGGTGGAGACAGAGTCTCACTCTGTCACCCAGGCTGGAGTGCAGTGGTATGATCTTGGCTCACTGCAACCTCCACCTCTCAGGTTTAAGCAATTTTCATGCCTCAGCCTCCCCAGTAGCTGGGACTAAAAAGCAGGCACCAGTGAGCCTGGCTGATTTTTGTATTTTTAGTAGAGACGGGCTTTCACCATGTTGGCCAGGCTGGTCTCAAACTCCTGACTTCAAGTGGTCTGCCTGCCTCGGCCTCCCAAACGGCTGGAATTGCAGGCATGAGCCACCCCGCCCAGCCCAACCTGAGCTATCTTTTGTCCTTCCACTCTGAAATCACAGAACTACCAGAATTTCAGAGCAGAAGAGTCTCACAGATCATCTAATCAAATGGTTTATTCAACTGTGTAACAAGAGGAAACTAAGTGCCAGAGAGGTAACTTTCCATGGAGCTATGTCCCAGGCCTCGGTCTCCTGACTGCGGTGCCAGAGAGGTACCTTTCCATGGAGCTATGTTCCAGGCCTCGGTCTCCTGACTGTGGTGCCAGAGAGATACCTTTCCATAGAGCTATGTCCCAGGCCTTGGTCTCCTGACTGCGGTGACAGTGCTTTGTCAGTATCCCTCAAGCTCTCACTCACCCAGTGACTTGCAATAATTTCTGCACAGTAGTTCATCAGGGTGCTGGCATTCAGTTCCTCTGCTGTCTGGTAGAAGCGAATACAGTTCCTGACATTCACTAGAGACATAACACCCTTCTCACATCTGTAAGAGAGTATTCATGATGAGCAGGATTACTAGACAAATATATTCATAAATGAACAAACCAAAGCAATAATCAGTGCACTGACTGGCTATGTCCTGTTAATAACACTACGGGGTAAGGTTAAACAAAGTATTATAAATAAATTACAGTTGGTCTCCAAATTTTAAAAGTACTAGAATTTCATTATAATATTTCATTGCTCAGTTCTGGTCAGAATCAAACTAACATGCAAATAAACTTAGTAAGCATAATACCCCGATTGCCTTAACAGTAAGCATGTGACACTCGCTGATCATATAGACAGGTAATTGTCAAATCAAGCACAAAATGGACCAACCTCTGTCCTTCAAAGGACGTGTAATTGTATGGAACACAGCTGTAGTTCCCACTAGCACAACTGTGTCATGCAAATAGTGTGGGTTAGAAATAGTTTCAAACATGAGCTCTATGCCTCAATAACACCTCCTTAAAAGCTCTATAAGATCAATGTGCATGGTATGTGAATTATAACTCAATAAAGTTGTATTTTAAAAGTCCATCTACACTATATATAATGTTTAGAAAAACCAGATAAATCTGCTGGGCATGGTGGCTCATGCCTGTAATCCTAGGACTTTAAGAGGTTGAGGCAGGCGGACTGCCTGAGCTCAGGAATTCAAGATCAGCCTGGCCAACATGGTAAAATCCTGTCTCTACTAAAAACACAAAAACAAACTAGCTGAGTGTGGTGGCAGGCACCTGTAGTCCTAGATTCTTGGGAAGCTGAGGCACAAGAATTGCTTGAACCTGAGAGGCAGAGGTTGCAGCGAGCTGAGATCATGCCACTGCACTCCAGCCTGGGCGACAGAGCAAGATTCTCTTTAAAAAAAAAAAAATCAGAAAAAATGGCCAAATCATAGAACTCCCCCGACCACCACCAAAAAAATCAGATTTCTAGTACAACAACAAAACCACAGTATACCAAAATAGAGAAAAATGAGCTATGATGGATGTCCTCATAGAGCCAGGTTATAACGAAAACAAGATTCTTTCAGAATCATTAAAAGGAAAACATGGCCAGGTGCAGAGGCTCATGCCTATAATCCCAGCACTCTGGGAAGCCAAGGCAGGAGGATTACTTGTTCAAAACCAGCTTGGGCAACACAGCAAGACCCTGTCTCTACCAAAACAATTTAGAAATTAGCCAGGCATGGTAGTGTGTGCCTGTAGTCCCAGCTACTCAGGAAGCTGAAGTGACAGGATCACTTGAGCCCAGGAGTTCAAGGCTGCAGTGAGCCATGATCATACCACTGTACTCCTGCCTGGATGACAGACAGGAGATCTTGTCTCAAAAAAAAAAAAAAAAAAAAACCATCGACTCCATCAGAGAAGAGAGAGCTGAAGGCGGGCAAACAGGTGTCTGGTAGCAACAGCAGGACCACATCATAGTCTGGAAGATACAGCATTGGAAAGGCCACACTTCCTCTATCCCAGAATTCCTGGAAGCCTTAGGGGGTCTCCTATGACACCAGGTCTATGGGGAAAAGAAGGCCAGGGCATAGTCCTTCAGCCCCCTTGCCTCCACAAGTCCGTTCAAATCAAATTCACCTCCAAGGGCAGCCGCAGAGGACTAGTATGGTTTCACGAGATTTCCTGACATCCACCATTTTTTCCCCGCCAGCAGCAGCCACCAAAACTCTTTTCTAATCACAAAGGCAGAATGTGGTAGACAGAGCAAAATAAATAAACAATGAGGTAAGAAAGACCTGAGTGGAGACCCGTTACATTTTAGGGGCCAAATTACTTGGGCTCTCTGTGTCCTGTCTCCTCCTCTGTAAAATGAAGCTATTCTTCTCCTTCAGATGTTGAGGAATACTTGTGTGTTCATCAAGATGGAGGAAAACTAGTTACACTCAGCACAGCTTGAGGTATGTAGTCGATATGCTCCTAAGTTTGAGGGCTCGTCTTGTCTCTCAAGTCTGAAATGCCTTTACTAAGGAAGAAGCATATGATTTTAATAATCCACATTCGTGGATGTCAGTCCTGTTAACAATAACCAGCTAGCAGCTAATTCCCAGTCTTAACAGATGAGCTTCAGGTAACAGAGTAGAAAAGGACCACGGGAGGGGGTGATGGAGGAAGAAAGAAGGAAGGTCACGAGAAAGACCTGAGAAGAATGAAGAACGCACTTTCAAAATCTCACAAAGGAGAGGCTAGGAGCAAGAATGCAATCTTGGAGTCATTTCTCTATTTAGCAATAAATGCAGGCACCTGCTTTACACCATGACCTGTCAAAGTTTTGGTATTTTTTGTTGGTGGTGGTTTTTTTTTTTTCTTTGAGCAGTCTTGCTCTGTCGCCCAGGCTAGAGTACAGTGGCATGATATCAGCTCACTGCAACTTCCACCTCCTGGGTTCAAGCGATTCTCCTGCTTCAGCCTTCCAAGTAGCTGGGACTACAGGCTCGCACTGCCTAGCTCGGCTAATTTTTGTATTTTTACTAGAGATGGGGTTTCACTATATTGTCCAGGCTGGGTGCTTTGTTCTCAATTAACATAACTGACTTGGTGTAAGGAAGCATCTCTCCCAGGGCACTTTAAAAATCATGTTGTTATAATACCTAAGTAAGTTATATTCATAAGTTATAATAAATAAGAACGTAAGTTCCGTGCAACAGCATGGTATTTCTAAGCCTCAGTTTTCTGTACCACTGGCTTCTCCAAACCTGTAGCACACTACATCAACATCTGACAAAGTCACTCTAACCTCAGCTATGAAATCAGAGCATTCAGGAGAAAAATCCTCTTTTCAGATATATGAAGCTTTTACCACTTTTACAACTAATATTCAGTCTGCCTTCCTAACATCCTAACAACAGGCAGTCTAATACGCAGTGTGATCTCAGGAAGTAATGACTCACATTTGTAGAGCTCTTTACAAAGCACTTTTATGGACAAATGCTGAGAATCTGAAAATTCCATTCTCCTTTTTACTGTCAAATGATATTGTGCCAAGGGACTCAAATATGTTTCAGGAAGACAGATCTTTTATTAAAGCTGGCAGACATTTCACTGTCACCAATTCTAGGATCTCCAGAGCGCCATTTGCCATTCGGATAGATTATAAACAGTAACTGACATGATTTATGCAATCAATAAACATGTCATATTATCTAGAAATTCAGATTCTCGGTTCCTATATTCTCTTTGAAAATAGCAAGACAATAGCAAGCACAGCTGAACCCGGGAAGGTCCAGCTCTGTGGGGAAGGGGCGTCCGCCAAAGGAAAACTAAGAAACAGAAAAAACTTCATCACCGGGCGGAGAGAGATCCAAGATGGCCGCGTAGCAGCAGCTCAGGATTGTAGCTCCCAGTGAAAGCGCAGAGAGTGAGCGGATGCCGCAACTGCAGACGAATTTTTGATGCCCACAGACTGGGAGATTCCGGGCGGAGGAGTTACATGGGTCACCAGAACGACTCTTTTGGCCAGCGCGGCTGTTTTGCTGGCGCCCCGGTGCGGCGCTTCTCAGTGCGGAGTATACGGGACCGGGTAACCTTTTAGTTGGGCTCGGCTGGTCCCATCCCCACAAGGAGAACAGCAATTGGAAGCGCTGAAGACTGAGAGTTTCACAGCAAGCACAGCCGAACCCGGGAAGGTCCAGCCCTGTGGGGAAGGGGGGTCCGCCAAAGGAAAACTAAGAAACAGAAAAAACTTCATCACCAACAAGCCGGACGTCCACTCAGAGACCCAATCTGAAAGTCGGCAATTACAAAGACGACAGGTGGATAAATCCACAAAAATGGGAAGAAACCAGTGCAAA